>BDMV01000007.1:38865040-38931223 GCA_008326285.1 Oryza officinalis
CACGCCCACCTCCTCGCCGCCGGCCTCCTCGAGGACTGCTCCTCCCGCCTCGCCGCCGCCTACGCGCTCTCCACCACCACCACCACCAAGGACGCCCGCAGCTCGCCCTCCCCGCTCCACCACGCGCTCGCGTTCCTCGCCCCGCTCCCCGCCTCCGCCTACAACGCCGCCATCCGAGCGCTCTCCCTCTGCGACGACGGCTCCGTCGTCCGCCGCTGCCTCCCGCTCTACCGCGCCCTCCTCCGCTCCGGGACCGCGCGCCCCGACCACCTCACCTTCCCGTTCCTGCTCAAAGCCTGCGCGCGCCTTCGGGAGAGGGGATACGGCGACGCGGTCCTCGGGCACGTCCTTGGGCTCGGGCTCGACTCCGACGTCTTCGTGGTGAACGCGGCCACGCACTTCCTGTCGATCCGCGGGCCCATGGCGGGCGCACGCAGGCTGTTCGATCAAAGTCCCGTGAGGGACTTGGTGTCGTGGAACACGCTGATCGGAGGGTATGTGAGGCGGGGGAACCCAGCGGAGGCGCTGGAGCTGTTCTGGAGGATGGTGGCAGAGGATGCAGCGGTGAGACCTGACGAGGTTACGATGATCGCGGCTGTGTCGGGTTGCGGGCAGCTGCGGGACCTGGAGCTCGGGAGACGGCTTCATCGGTTCGTGGAGACTAACGGAGTGAGGTGCACTGTGAGGCTGATGAATGCGCTGATGGATATGTACATCAAGTGTGGCAGTTTAGAGATGGCAAAGTCTGTGTTTGAGAGGATCGAACACAGGACAGTTGTTTCTTGGACAACGATGATCGTGGGGTATGCCAAATTTGGATTGATGGATGATGCACGTAGAGTGTTTGATGAGATGGCTGAAAGGGACGTGTTCCCATGGAATGCACTCATGACCGGTTATGTGCAGTGTAAACAGTGCAAGGAGGCCCTTGCCTTGTTTCATGAGATGCAGGAAGCACGTGTGAAGCCTGATGAGATCACAATGGTTAATCTTCTAACTGCTTGTTCGCATCTTGGAGCACTAGAAATGGGTATGTGGGTTCACCGGTACATCGAGAAACATCGGCTTGTACTTAGTGTCGCGCTTGGCACATCTCTCGTTGACATGTATGCAAAATGTGGGAATATTGAGAAGGCTATCCACGTTTTCAAAGAAATTCCTGAGAAAAATGCACTCACATGGACAGCCATGATATGTGGTCTAGCAAATCATGGACACGCTAATGAGGCCATAGAGCACTTCCGGACAATGATAGAGCTTGGACAGCAGCCTGATGAGATTACGTTTATTGGGGTTCTTTCAGCATGCTGTCATGCTGGTTTGGTTAAAGAAGGTCGGGAGTTTTTCTCCTTGATGGACTCAAAATATCATCTTGAGAGGAAAATGAAACATTATTCATGCATGATAGACTTGTTAGGTAGGGCAGGCCATTTGGATGAGGCAGAGCAGCTGGTAAATACTATGCCTATGGAACCTGATGCAGTAGTTTGGGGTGCTATCTTCTTTGCTTGTAGGATGCATGGTAATATCTCTCTTGGAGAAAAGGCAGCAATGAAATTGGTAGAAATTGACCCTAGTGATAGTGGAATCTATGTGCTACTGGCTAACATGTATGCAGAAGCGAACATGAGGAAGAAGGCTGACAAAGTCAGGGTTATGATGAGACATTTGGGTGTGGAGAAAGTTCCTGGTTGCAGTTGCATTGAGCTGAATGGTGTGGTTCATGAATTTATTGTGAAGGACAAGTCACATATGGATACTGATGCTATTTATGACTGCTTGCATGAGATCAACCTACAAATAAAGCATGCTGCAGACATGTTCAACATTTCTGCAGCCGTTATGGTGTAGCTTTCTTTAGGCTGAAACAGCAGTCTGAGCTGTGCAAAATGATATGTCGAGTTGTGATGCACAATTCACAGATGCAGGAACTCAATCATGTTGATTTGTGCTGGTTTGCCAGGCCATATTCTGAGAAGGGTATAGTTCATGTTGATTAGTATCTGAGTCATTCCCCGAGAACTTTCTGGTTGTTCTTTTGCAGCTTGCATGCCAATGGAAACAATAATGTTCCAGTACATATTGCAAAGTTCTCGTATGCTCTTTGCTCAACTCTCATGTGCTCCACTTCCTGGGTAAGTGTGGTTCTCATGCTCTGTTTTGCCTCCTCCATTTCTCCTCAATTGCATTAGAGTCACATCCCCCTCCTCAGGTTTCTCCATTAGCTCTCTGTGGTCCTTGCTCTACTCTCCTTGGCATTCCATGTTGTCTTACTATTACTACATGCTTCATCCCCTTCTACATTTTGTTCTGGTTTTTGGCCTGCATTTCGGATCATGATGTATATGATTTCCAACCTGTTGTGATATGAATGGAGCCTCTGCACTAACCATCAACAACATCAAATGCTTATGAGGCCTTTGCTGGGCACAGTCAATCTTGGCTGTGTTCATGTCTTCACAGGCTGAATTCCTCTGTTTTATTGTTCGCCCTCAATATTTGGAAACATTTATCTAGGTTGTTTGTGTTCAGGCTTACAAATCATACATGATGTTGTCGTATTGGATGTGAATGTGGTGGTGTGTTCAGTGCCTTGGATTTGAGTTTGGTGAGAGTAGCTGCTGGGTCACCACTCACAATTATTGATTGTTCCTCTTCAGCATAAGGTAAAAGTCATTGTTATTTTACCCACTATTGTTGCTTGGGTTGTTTTTTTCCTGTTTGTTTATGCCATGGAAAGTCATTTGATATGTTGAACTTGAATTAACTGTAGAATTGTATATATGTTGCATTCGTGTTGTACTTTCTTCTTTTCTATTAGTAGCCTCAAGAGGAGTGCGAAAAAACAGATTATTTAACTTGCCCTATGAATCATTTGAAAAGAATAATTGTTCACTGAGAAATTGATAGATGGTGAATTTTCAAGAGCATGTTTTCCTAAAGAAGTGTATATTTTCTCTATGTACAATGGCCATTGAAGTAATTGTAGATACAGGATAAAGTAGACTTTTTGGACTTACACTGGTACCTTTAAGTAACAATCATCTATCCTATAGTTCACCAACTGCTGTTTACATCCTTCATCCTTCATACTTCATACTTCATGGAACGGTCAGAATCGTCTCGCTTAGACCCAACGTCCCAGATTATTCCCACTCCCCGTCTCTCCCGCTGTAGTCATGCACCCACCTCCCTCCCCGCAGCCTGCACATCCTGCCCTCTCCCGGATCCCGATCCCTTCTCCCCAACCCACGCCCCTTCAAACCCTATTCCTCTCTCAAGTGCTGCCACCGCTGCCTCAAACGCCTCGACGATGACGCAGTGTCAATCTCCCGTTGAATCCACCGACTCAAGCGTCGTGCCTCGTTGTCGTTGCAAGCATGCTTGCTCGGCCAGCAACGCCGCCACCTCTCCTCCTTGCGCCTGGCGTCACCTCCACCCATCGATCTGATGTGCCCCGTTTCTCCTATTAGTCTTTCTTTTCTTTCCTTCTTTCTTAAAGCTCGTTTATGCAGGGATCAAAACCGTGGATCATGCATGTCTGGTCAGGCCAGCACCTCCTTCCTTGCTCCCATCTGAATTTTCTTTTGATTAGTCGTCAATTACTCTGTGCAAAGTTCAGGAAACTAGGAGTATTTCATTACAGTTGTTAGATTTCTCAAGAATCAGGCATTATCCTTATTTAAGTATTTGTTAGCACAAACTGAGTTCGTTTCTCCTGTTAGTCTTTATTTTCTTTCCTTCTTTTTTAAAGCTCGTTGTTTTCGCAGGGATCAAAACCGTGGATCATGCATGTCTGGTCAGGCCTGCACCTCCTTCCTTGCTCCCATCTGAATTTTCTTTTGATTAGTCGTCAATTCCTCTGTGCAAAGTTCAGGAAACTGGGAGTATTTCATTACAGTTGTTAGATTTCTCAAGAATTGGGCATTATCCTTATTTAAAAATTTGTTAGCACAAACTGGTTTCGAACTAATGGTTGCCACTGGTAGCGCTGCCGGGTTGCCAGTGGTAGCGCCTCCGGATTGCCATACGGGTCGTCGTCCTCGAACCGGCCTGGACTTCAGGTGAAACTGTTTTACCACAATGGCACTCAGATAATGGGAATTCAGGTGAAATTTTTTTATCACAATGAAGTCAGAATGTTGCCCCGCTTCAGATGTGTTTCCAATGTTGACACACTCTACGTGCAGGGCTTCAGGTAAATGATTTAACATGAATACTCCAATGTCTTTTTTTATGTTGAAGGAAATAGAATCTGACTGCCATGCTTATCTGAATAACATAGTCGGTTCAAGGTCTGCACTAGGTCATTTAGATTATGTCTTTTGCAGTACAGTTTTGTATCTGACACTGACTTGCTAACTAAATATGTATATGAGCCATAACGAAAGATTGTCATTTGTTTTGTGGCTTAATTATCACTATGCCCATGCATCTCCTGCTTCCAGTCCTCTAATTTCTCCTCTGTGTAGAACTGTAGATCAACAATGGCAAAGACATTTTTATTATCTTATAATCTTACAGGTGCAGAAAGCGGTGAAATTGGATAATTTACAGCTCGTGAGTTGTGACGGTTGGTTTGGTACTTAGGTGTAGTATATGGAGATGGCAGATGGTTATTTGGAGGTAAACCAAATGCAATTTGTTTCTCAACTACTCTTGTTTTATAACCTGTTACACTCCACGTTTGTTTTGGTGGATCAATATTGATGAAATAATTAATTTCCGGGTCTTTGCTACCGACATCAAGAGAGCAAGCACTTCTTGCAATTGTGACAATAAACTTTTGACTTTAATTGAATTGATAGCCTTTGTTGCAATGCATCTGAATTTTGGTTGTGGGTTAGCCATAACATCTCTAAGACAATATCGATGATGTTTCTTTTGCTGCGTTTAGCACATCTGCTCGAGCTTATACATTGCTTTGAGCCATCCATGAAATTGTCATCAGTGTTGTAGTACATATCTACTCTGTCTATTACTACTTATTTTTGTGGGTGAAAGCTAATAACTTTATGTTGCTGTTGTAATTTGTAAATAAATTCTTATGGATCATGAGTAGAATTTAGATGGTACTTGGTTTCAGTAGACTCTGGTGCAATGTCATTATGTTGTTATAGTTTTTAGGTTTTTCTTTATTAAATTTAGATACAGTTTCAATTTCTGCAATTTACTATACTGTACTTTTTTTTGCTGACTACAAGTCCATTGTCTGCAGTTCCTCTTATTTCACTTGTTGGATTTGGGATTTTATGAGCTCTGGCCCAGTTCCATGTCCACTATACATAGCTTTCAGGCCATAATTAGGTATGACATTATTTTTCGTTTTCCAGGAACTTACCGTCATCTAACTTAATGTAAGTTGTGCTACTCCTCTCTGGCGACTTACAACATGTAATATGTAACAGAGGGAGTATTTGCAAGGAAAATCAGTGTTTCTTTTATTTATTATAGAAGAGCAAGAACACTATTGTTATTTGTAAGAAAAATGCTTACATTATGACAAGAGCACTGACATTGACAGATAACCATTTATTTATTTTCACTTGAAAGGAAAAAAAGAAGGACAGCAACACTTGTGTTTTTTTTTCTTCTGAAAAATGATCAGATTTCAGACTTTCCAATTAAGTCAGCTATGTGGTCACATATAATTATCGATGCTCTTGAATTATTATTTTGCAATATCATATTACTGCACACTTTGTCTTAAATATATTTGGTGTACGACATGAATTGAATTAAACTCAATTGGATGGATTCTAGGAAGATTATTTTCAGTAACATGAAATTTTAACAATCTATTAAAAAAATATCATAGCGCCGTAGCGTTAGCATGAGCATCTTACTGGTGAGCAATAGTGTTGCAATGATATTTTAACCCAGCTAAATAATACTACCAGCTACCAGTCCACAGTCCACACCTCATGTCAAATATTTGTTGCAAGTAAAAGCTAAGATGACAGCAACCTGTTGAGAAGAACAACTGACAAGGTCATAAGGAGAGGGAGCTTTTGGAAAGGTGTCCTGCCGTTCAAACAATTAGTTAGCAGTGGGATGTTGGCTTTTGCTCACAGCAATGAGAAGTTAATTATGGTGTACGCGTGACACCATAAAGCAAAAGGATGTGTACAAAAAACTCCAGAGCTATATGTCATATTGCAAACAGAGGAGAGCCTATAAGACAAGGCATGACTCAGAAAAATCATTTGCCTTTCGTGTACAAAAAGAGGAGAGCTTATCCATGTCATATTGCAAAAGAAAGAGAAAGAACAATACAATGCTGTGTCAATTATACATATCTGTATTCCATCATTATTCATCCACCTTTCGTGTACCACACTTCATATATCATGAGTCACTTCATGTCTGGACATTAACAAACTCTATCTTAACATTTAGATGCATGAGACTTTATCTCACTATAAATGCACGATGATTTCTCATTGTTTCTCACAAAAAGCATTCAGTTCATTAGTCCTACAACAACATGGCATCCATAAATCGGCCCATAGTTTTCTTCACAATTTGCTTGTTCCTCTTGTGCGATGGCTCCCTAGCCCAGCAGCTATTGGGCCAGAGCACTAGTCAATGGCAGAGTTCTCGTCGTGGAAGTCCAAGAGAATGCAGCTTCGATAGGTTGCAAGCATTTGAGCCAATTCGGAGTGTGAGGTATCAAGCTGGCACAACTGAGTTCTTCGATGTCTCTAATGAGTTGTTTCAATGTGCCGGAGTATCTGTTGTCCGCCGAGTTATTGAACCTAGAGGCCTACTACTACCCCATTACACTAATGGTGCATCTCTAGTATATATCATCCAAGGTTTGTGCAATAATTTAAGTGCATAATGAATTAATGATCAGCTGCGATGTTTAGATTGCTTGTAATTAACATGCATGTCATATTTTCAGGGAGAGGTATAACAGGGCCGACTTTCCCAGGCTGTCCTGAGACCTACCAACAGCAGTTCCAACAATCAGGGCAAGCCCAATTGACCGAAAGTCAAAGCCAAAGCCATAAGTTTAAGGATGAACATCAAAAGATCCACCGTTTCAGACAAGGAGATGTTATTGCATTGCCTGCTGGTGTGGCTCATTGGTGCTACAATGATGGTGAAGTGCCTATTGTTGCCATATATGTCACTGATATCAACAACGGTGCTAATCAACTTGACCCTAGACAAAGGGTAATTAAGCAAAACTTATCCTAAACTAAACATTTTACTATTATTTTTACCTTTTTATTCCGCTTCTCTTAGATGATGATTTAGCCTCTTTATCAATTGTTAGGATTTCTTGTTAGCTGGAAATAAGAGAAACCCTCAAGCATACAGGCGTGAGGTCGAGGAGCGGTCACAAAACATATTTAGTGGCTTTAGCACTGAACTGCTTAGCGAGGCTCTTGGTATAAGCAGCCAAGTGGCAAGGCAGCTCCAATGTCAAAATGACCAAAGAGGAGAAATTGTCCGTGTCGAACGCGGGCTCAGCTTGCTGGAACCATATGCATCATTGCAAGAGCAGGAACAAGGACAAGCGCAATCAAGAGAGCATTATCAAGAAGGACAATATCAGCAAAGTCAATATGGGAGTGGCTGCTCTAACGGTTTGGATGAGACCTTTTGCACCATGAGGGTAAGGCAAAACATTGATAATCCTAACCGTGCTGATACATACAATCCAAGAGCTGGAAGGGTTACAAATCTCAACAGCCAGAATTTCCCCATTCTTAATCTTGTACAGATGAGCGCAGTCAAAGTAAATCTATACCAGGTAATTGAACAGCACATTTTTTCTCTTGGTAAAAGCTTTAATGCACACAATATGCTTAATGATGTGCATCTTTTCTATTGCAGAATGCACTCCTTTCACCATTCTGGAACATCAACGCTCACAGCGTCGTGTACATTACTCAAGGCCAAGCCCGGGTTCAAGTTGTGAACAACAATGGAAAGACTGTGTTCAACGGAGAGCTTCGTCGTGGACAGCTACTTATTGTACCACAACACTATGTAGTTGTAAAGAAGGCACAAAGAGAAGGATGTGCTTACATTGCATTCAAGACAAACCCTAACTCTATGGTAAGCCACATTGCAGGAAAGAGTTCCATCCTCCGTGCTCTCCCAAATGATGTTCTAGCAAATGCATATCGCATCTCAAGAGAAGAGGCTCGGAGGCTCAAGCATAACAGAGGAGATGAGTTCGGTGCATTCACTCCCCTCCAATACAAGAGCTACCAAGACGTTTATAATGTGGCGGAATCCTCTTAGGTTGGCAATGCGGATAAAGAATAACTAAATAAATAAATTGCAAGCAATTGCTTTGCTGCTATGTCTGTAATAGTTTCTTATTATATCAGTTCTAAATGCTAAAGACATCCCTCAAGATGGTCTTTCTTTTTTTGCGATGTTTCCGTTCCAATGTACTGTTGGTATCCGCTTGGAGATTCATCAATATGAGAAAACAGAGAATGGATAACCCTCCCTCTCTTATGGAAAAAAAGGTTCTCACCCGCCGGAATTGGATTCTGTTGATATTATTCTACTACATTTTGATAGGAATGAATAAAAGCAGCTTGCTCATGCAAATGGCATAAAGTTCCTTTGCTGTGGTCCCCCATCTTGAAGAATATGGGCATCTGAGTTTTCTTATCATACATTGTCATCAGCTCCACAAAATTTCTTATTCTACTGATAAGCTGATAAGTATCAGAAACTTTGAGTAATTTGTATACTTCTAGACATGATTAAAGTATTTTCTGGATACGAGAAAGGTGCCCTACCAGTCAAGTCTGAGGTTTGCACCAGAATACTTCGAAGATTTCGAAGATCGATCAGCACCAAAGGTTCAGAGTTCAGGGCAGTCAACATTAAGCAGGGTTCCAAAAATCACCAGTGATCAAATTTGCCAGATGGAACAGGTATTTCACGAACTGAGTATCCCAGCATATGGCTTGTAATGTTCTTTACTCTCTTTTTTTTAACATCTTCTATGTTTGCTTCTGCTATTAGTGAGCTTCGGAATTCTGGCGGAACTTCACAATATCTATTGAAGTGGGCGTGTAATTCAGAAGACAAGAAACAACATCCAGTACAGATTTTCAGAACAGTGGCATATGTGCAATCCTCAATAATTACTCAACAATAAACTAAAATCAATTGAGCATTTGAGTTTTGGAATTACAAATAATATATATTATTAATCTCAAGTAACTACACTGTACATTTATCGTTCAAGGCAAAATAAAGAAAACAAACGCTCCTTTTGTTAAGCACGGTAATAACATATAAGTTTGAAGTGAATTATAATTAGATTTTTATATGTCTGTGGCTTCCAATTGTGCAGCAACTTGAGTCCTTAATTTTCTTTCAGCCTGGCTGCCGGCAAATTTTTCTCTCAAGCCCTTCACCGCATCGTTTTCCTGCACATAGTGGGATGCATCAAGCAAAGGAAGGTTGTAAAACAGATGAAGATGGTCCAAATATTTTGCATATAAGCATACCAATCCCTTGAACAAAGGTGCAGGTTTCCCTATCCTGTGGCCTGATGGTATGAGATCCCAAGGTCTTTTGGCCTTCTCAATCTCTCCTTTTTCATCACAAAATGACAGGTGCTCTTCTGGACATAGATTTATCTGCTGCAGAACCTACGTGAGAGAACAAGGAACATTTTAGATTCTCATTAAAGATATGTGCAAATAAGCGAGTAACTTGTATGACGAAGCAAGAGACATACATCTTTTGAGAATGTTGGCATGAAAGGCTCCAGCAAACAAGCCAGGAGGTAAACAAGTCCAACGGAGGTTTTCATCACAGTGGCGCAACTGGCTGGATCTTGTTTGTAAAGTTTCCAAAACTGACTCTCCTGCATATCAATGGAAAATTTTAGATAGTTCCGAGGTACTGCAAAGTATATATAGTGTACAGTAGGAACATAAGTGAAGAAAAAAGAAGAATAAAGGCTTACTTGTAGGTATGCATTTCCCTCACTAGAAATGGCCATCGCAATCTTCAGCCCTTGTTTTATTTTGACCTGTTAATGGAAATGGTTGTTACCATAATTCTTCAGATCCATTGAGGCAATTCAAATTCAGGTTTATTTAGTACATTTAGTACAATTCAAATTCAAAGAATTACCTTGTCCATTGCATCGATGTACTGATCAATCAATTTGCCAACAGTCTCTGCCAATGACTGAGTCAGAGTATGTGAATCCACATCCGGTGAATCAGGTACAACAGAACCGTATCCAGTTCCTGCAACAGTAGTTGAACTATCTTAACATCTCATTTCTTAAAAATCTTGTTATACAGATCATGCAGGAGAGAATCAGAATAAAATGGACAAGTGAATGCGGACGCCACTAGAGGATTCTGAACAGAGAACTAAAACAGAGATATCATGTTCAAAACCAATATTTTTCTTGTTTTACTAACCCTCTGGTTTTGCAATAAAGCTTAGCACTCGATTGATGAAGTTCCCTAAATTGTTAAGCAGCTCGTTGTTACACTTGGCTTGCAAATCTGTCCAAGTGAACAACGTATCTGATGCCTGGAAGTAACAGAAAACAGTTCAAAACAATTTTCTTATAGTAAGTTTTGTAGATTCCTACATAAAGGCATAACTGAAATATTATGATTTTTCTAAAAATAAACCTCGGGACGATTGGTAAGCAAGTAGTATCGCCACACTTCAGGAGGAATATTTGTGGATTTTGCATCATTGCCGAAGACTCCAATTCCCTTTGTTTTGGAGAATTTTCCTGTGCATGAAAAAAAATCATGACATAAGGAAGATGTCCAGAGTCTCAGTGGAAAAACACAATTTAGTATTTGAGGCAGCCAATTTCAAAAGATAAGACATAACCTGCCTGGAATGGAAAACACAAAACCAGTGGTGATACCTGATTCATAGTTGAGATACTCTGTCACACTAATCGTCTTCATCAAAGTCCAATTTTCTCCAGTTCCAAGTAGTGTGGAGGGGAACATGACCTGAAATTTTCATTGCATGCAGAAAATATATTTCCATCAAAAGATAAGGTGTGATGAAGTCCATGTGTTTGGACATACAGAATCTAATCAAAGCTGAATAATACATTGGAAGCTCAAATTGCCAAAAGAATATGTACTCTTACCGTATGGAATGGGACATTGTCTTTACCCATGAACTGATACAATTCAACATTTTCTGGGTTCTTCCACCATTTCTCCCACTCAGGCGTGTAGCACGCTGTTATGGAGATGTACCCGATTGGTGCATCAAACCAGACATAGAACACCTGAACCCAGCTCACAAGAATCGGTAATCATTGACACAATCTTGAACAATGTACAGTTAAGATTTTTTGTGTTCATCAATACACGCAAAAGATGAGAAACCTTGTCTTTGTACTTCTCATGCGGGACAGGGACACCCCATTTCAGATCCCTGGTAATGCAGCGAGGCTTCAACCCTTCCTTCAACCAAGCATTTGTTGCATGAATAGCATTTTGGCTCCAGGATCCAGCCACAGAAGTCTCGTCGATGTACTTCTCCAGTTTCTCCTTCAGCAGAGGGAGCTCCAAGAACAAGTGATCCGTATCGCGGACACAAGGAGTGCTCCCGCAAACCTGAAGAATGTTAAGAAATTCACAGCACATCAAAGATTTGCATTATGGACACGACTTGGGGGTAGCAGTGAAAAAGTTCACACAAGTGACATGCCTTGCACTTGGGGTTAATCAACTCAGTTGAATTCAGCAATTTTCCGCACTTCTCGCATTGGTCACCTCTGGCAGAGTCATAGTTGCATCCCTCTGTGGGGCAGTAGCCCTCCACAAGCCTGTCAGCCAAGAACCTTTGGCATGAATTGCAGTAAAGCTGCAGCAGGTAAGCGCAGCCATCTCCATTTGTTAGCAAAAACATCACAGAGGCAACAAGGGAAATGAACTTCTTTATTGAAACAAAAACAGAATTGCTGCACTGATATGATACTATAACTTCACCTGCTGCATTGTGTTCTCTGACAGCCATTTGTTCTCTAATAGCTTGAGGAAGATTCCTTGGCAGACCTCGGTCTGTTGCGGCGACGATGTTCTACCAAAGATGTCGAAGCTGATGTCGAACCACTGGTACACTTCCTTGTGGATGGCATGGTACCTTGATTGAGCACAGTGAGGGGAGTCGTTTCTAAATTTGTACTAGCAAGTAGTAATCCAAAATTAAAAGAAAGATAACTAGTGGGACAGGAAGATTTTGTTTAGTTGGACTTGGACCAATTGAGAGTTGCGCAATTTGACAATTTACTTCCAAAGGATAAGATAGCTGAAGCTGACAATTCCCTTTGTTCCTAAATCCTAATCCGAACTGAATCCCCATTACAATCACACAACTCGTCTGTTTCTAATATTCGATTGCTCGAAGGAGATACGAAATCGCCTCAAAATATAGGCGAAAATTCGTACCCATGATTTGCTGATTTGCTCAATAAATCAATCAATAATCAGAGCAGAGCGCTTCACTTGAACAGAAGAGCAACCAAAACCTCAAACCAGATTAACAAGCAGAAGCTACGAGAAGAGAGAGAGAGAGAGAGAGGCTGACTTGTCGCAGATCTCTCTCGGGGAGCAGCTCTCCTCCATGGCCTTGGTCTCGGTGGCGGTGCCGTACTCGTCGGTGCCGCAGACGTAGAGCACGTTGTGTCCCCGGAGGCGGCAGTAGCGCGCGAAGGCGTCGCCGGAGAGCACGCAGCCGATGATGTTCCCCAGGTGCGGCACGTTGTTCACGTACGGCAGCGCGCTCGTCACCAGCACGTTCCTCCTCCCCTCCACCGGCACCACCGCCGCCGCCTCCTTCGCCTTGGCCTTCGCAGCCATCGCCCCGCTCCACCTCAGCTCGCGCAGCCGACGATCGCGAGGAAGAGGGGCTTGACGCTCTCGACGACGACTCCGGCTCGCCGGATTTTGGTTGGTCGCCGCCGTTTATATACGGACGCGGCGGTGGTGGGGGTGACTCGTTTTCTAGTTCGGTCCCCTCCTCTCTTTTGTTTGGGTTTTTTTTTTTAATAGCGACGGCTTCTTGGCATGCACGGAAACGGGGGTTTACCCGGGCCCACGTCTCGTGACAGGCTGAAACTTTCCACGGCCCATCAGAAAAAGTGGCCCATTTGTAATTGGGCTTACCTTACGCCGGCCCAGCGATATTATTTGTCACTATTAAGTCACGCGATATAAGGTTTGGGCTTCATATCATATACTCCATCTTATCACTATCGATAAAAAAAAAACATACTCCATGTGTTCCAAATACTTATTATCACTATTGATCGATGTTGCTTCAATTTGTACTATTAAAACTTTTTAAATGGTTAGGGGACTAAAACGAATAAAAGCATAATGATTATGTTTAGGGTGCAACTAAATTTGATAAAAGTTTAATGCCGTTTTGGATGAAAAACACACTTTGATAATACGACATTTTTTTAACTTTGTTTATATATATACTACCTTCTTCCATAAATGTTTGACGGTGGTTAATCCAACTTTGAGCTGTCCATCATCAAACATAAAATGATAAGAGTATATTTTAAAAAGTTAACTGGTCAAGTTTTAAAATATAAATGGCGTCTGGTGATAAAAGAATTTAGGAACGCAGGGAGTAAGCAACAAGCTATAATCTACGCCCATCCGTATGGCCTTATACAAAACCGATAATTAATCATGTAGTTAACCAATAATGCTGATCGATGCTTTGTACAAAACTGCACTATACATATACTATATGACTTGACCTTGCTAGCAACATGTACAAGTGGTACCTTAACAAATCTAATTAACGGATACGCGCATACACGTACTGCAATCCAAGATAGATGCGGCCAGCTATATAGGTTCAAGCATCTGCGACCTGTCTTCTTTTTTTTCACTATTTTTGTCTGCCTTAACCATCCAGTAATCGAAAGGGTTAGTTTGTTTTACAGAACCGAAAGGGTAAACCTGTTTCATTATATATTGCGCTCTCTCTATTTTTAAAATATAAAGCATTTTAATATTTTATATGGTCTTCAACATCATAATTGCACTATTAATTACTACGTAGAAAAAAAAGAAAAAGAAAAAAAGAAGAAAAGAGGGAAGGGTACGAAACAGAAGGGAAGAGGGCCGATACGAGATGTGCGCGGGAGGTGGAGAGATGTGGATCAGACTTTTAACGATTGATCTAGTGGTGTAAACTAATGGACCCACTAATTTAAATAAAAACAAATGGTTAGATTTTTTTTCAGAATTTTTAGGATTCTCTATTTTAATATCACGTCATCTAGGATCTTTAACGGACTTTTAGTATATAATTTTAGTATATAATAAATAGATAGATGGATGTTATCCATAACTATAAAATCAACGTCATATAAAAATATTTTTAAATATGAATATAATGATATTACAAAAATGATACTAAAAACACAATATTTTTAGATTAATTATTAGTTAAAGTTTTAAATGTTGATTTTACCTTATATTTCGAGTATTTTGAGACAGTAGGAGCAGTAAGCAGAGCATGCTAGCAGCTAGCTGGTGTGTACACATGTGGCTTTTGTGGGGTCAAGTCCGGGTCATTTTCTTTTTGTATGAATGGAACATTAATTTATGCCCTATATTATTGCAGCCACATGTATATGCATATCGATAGTCGACTAGTCAGCAGTCACCACACAAACGAAGATACACCTAGCGTCACATAAAGAAAAATTGAACACTCACGATTCTTTCTATTTGGCACGCTCTAGCCACATCAAACATTCTAGTATAAAAGGTAGGTATAGTTCTAAAAAAAATGTATAAAGGGGTAGGTCTAAAGGATAAGGAAGCAGACTAAGGAAATATTTGAAGGAGATTTTGGTAACTACAATTTCTTTCATATATAATTAAAATCTCCTTAAACAAACTAGCTTAATTCGAAAATATAGTTGTAGAATCCAAAAAATAAACTAAAAGCCAGAAACTGGTTATTTCGGGATTAGCTAGCTTGCGAGAATCCGAATAAAATAGATTTCCTAATTTCTAACTTTTAGTTTATTTTCTAAATTTTAGAATAATCTGGATGATAATCTAAATTGTTTGATGGAAACTTCTAATAGCTAAAAATTCTGAAAGAAATTACAGCTAAAAAAGCTCTCCAAACATATGGCCTAATTTTCTCGTGTAATTGTTTCCTAACTCGTAGCATCTCTCTTATTTTACTGTATATGGATGAGGTGCCGTAACTAATTAAAAAGAATAGCACCTCCTCGCGCCCCATAAAATTGCTCAAAAGGCAATTATCAAAAGATATGCACAAAATGACTTCCAACAGACAACGTGAAGTATTACCAATAATACATTTTTTTTTTGAAAAAAGTAGGGTATTGTATATACCATTAGACATGGTTATTCCATACCAAGGAGAGGTTGGTAAAATCGAGAAACGCAATGACGTATGTGGTGACAAAGAGTTGACATGTTTGAACAACAAAGAGGATTGGTGACATTTTAGATCTAAATTGTTTGCCAAAGTCGACAGGTGCAACAGTCCAACTTCAGGGCCGAGAAAAAACCATTTCAGCACGATTAGGTTATCTAATGCTACTATATCATCAAGATTATCAGTAAGTTGTAAATCAACCCTCAGTGAAGATGTGAGGAACACAGTACATCAATACCTTAGCTTATGTATTTAGCGCTAGCAACATGCGATTTACTGTAGTTATAGTGTTTTATTGCGTTGTAGGGATTTCTATTGCCTATGTTTTCAGGCAGTTGCCATATATTACTGCAGAGGATCTCATTCCTAACATTTTGATCATTGGCTGAGTTATCGTCGCCTTATAGCCACATCAACCACTTAGGGTCTATTCAGCTTGAATGAATTTTCAAAGAATTTTAAGGTAATTGAACTGTTTTCCTAAAATTAATTCCTGCGTTTCAAAAAGCTCTAATACTATATAAAACCACTCTAAGAGCTAGTTAATTCACCTTTGCTTTCATATTTTATAGGAAGAATACCTGTGCACGGGCTGTTTTATAAACACATGTCATTCTGCTGAGAAGATAAGTTTTAGAACTACCTTTTTTTCCAAGAACTAAGCAAGTCATATACTTACCAATTAATTAAGGAGAATAAATATCATCCCGTTATGTATTTAGAAGGTTTCAGGAAAAAAAGTAAATTTCATAAAAACCAACATATTATGATCCAAGTTACATGAAACCATGGTAATTTGGTACGTGGCACAAAACTTCATGTATTAAGGTCCTAAGTTAAAGTTTTATAAAATCACACCATTAATCATTTTGATTTTGATCCACTATACTTTTGAGTTCTACAATCACATCTTAAATTTATGAGTTTTTTATCCATCATATAAATATTACATGCGTTTTTTTAAAATTTTGATATATGAGTATGTTAACGATGTGGTTTTGTGAAACTTTCGGATCAGAATAGTCGAAGTTATGTGTCACATGCGAAAAATCCTTGTGGTTTTGTGGTTTTGTGTAACATGAGTCATAATAGGTGGGGTTCTATAAAACTTTTAATAAAAAAACCTCGCTCATTATTTTATTTAGTGTTAATTTCATTGAATTATACAGGGCACAACTGAAGAAAGGTTTCCCAAATTCCCAGTCTTTTCGTTTGGAAGACAATATCGGATTAGTGGAATCCTATTTGCATATTTCTCGGTCACTATAGTACAGAACATCTCCTGTAAACCGTTTGAAAAAAAAATTCTGTATCTTTCAGCATTTCCCTTGTATACAAATGAAAAAATCCTATATGGTTGTTACTTAACTTCCTTTGAAGAAAAAGCCTAGAAAGGACCAACTATCCCAATTGAATTGAAGAATAAACAAATTGATTGTATGCTTAAAATCCAAGATTACAGATCAGGCAACTAAAAGCTAGCCGTAAATTAGATCTTCTCTAGGGCCTGGAGTATGTCGTCCCTGAGATCCTCAAACTTCTCAATCCCAAAACTGAACCTCACAAAGTTGTCCTTTATCCCATTCTTGGCCTTCTCCTCATCACTCTTACCCCTGACAAAATGAAACACGTAAACATTAGCATTAATCAAATCAGTTTCATTTCAGCTGTTAATTACATACTGGAGTACATAGTATACTTTTGTAATTACAAGAGAGCAGGAGCTTAATTAATTACCAGTAGGACATGACGGCCGGCTGCTGCACCAGGCTCTCACAGCCGCCGAGCGACGTCGCGATGAGCGGCAACTCCAGCGCGTCCACGAACCTCTTCACGCCGCGCATGTCCGACGCCACCTCCAAGCTGACCACGCCGCCGCCGCCGGTCATCTGCCTCCTCGCCACGCCGTGCCACGGGCTGCTCTCCAGCCCCGGGTAGTAGACACGCTCGATCTTGGGATGCTTCTCCAGCAGCCGCGCCATCCGCAGCGCCGTCCTGTTCTGCGCCTCCACCCGCAGCGCCATCGTCTTTAGCCCACGAATGATCATGTACGCCGCATTCTGAACGACAAATTATAATCAGTTTTGGGATATAGCATACAGTGAATCTGTGCAAATTTGCTTTTGTTTTTGCTTTTCGAATGATGATTGGTTGGTTACCGGACTGATGGCGCCGCCGAGGTCGTGGTGCCACGCGCGGATCCGCGAGACGAGCGCCTCCGAGCCGCTGACGCAGCCGGCGATGGCGTCGTGGTGGCCGGCGATGTACTTGGTGGCGGAGTGGAGGACGACGTCGGCGCCGAGGGCGAGCGGCTTCTGGTTGATGGGCGACGCCAGCGTGCTGTCGATGCACACCAGCGCGCCTCTTCGGTGGCACAGCTCCGCGACGCGTGGCACATCGACGACCTTCAGGTGAGGGTTCGACATCGAGTCGGCGTAGAACATCGTTACCTCGCCCTCATCAAGAACGGATTCCAGCGCCTCCATGTCGTCGTCAAGATCAACGAACGTCGACTGCAAATCCATGCAGAACGCCATGATTGTTAGAGTCAGATTGCAACTTTGCGAGAAATGTCATGGTCTGCCATTAATGGTGTGGTGTTTACATACCCTGATGCCCATCTTGGAGAGCTTGTCGCGGATGAAGGCACGAGCTTCGCTGTAGCAGTCGGCGGTGGCGACGACGTGGCCGCCGGGCGGGACGAGGGCGAGCAGCGTGGCGACGATGGCGTTCATGCCGGAGGAGGTGACGAGCGTCGCCTCCGCTCTCTCCAGCGCGCTGATCTTCTCCTCCAGCACCTTCACCGTCGGGTTGCCGTACCGCCCGTACTCGAAGCTCCGCCGCCGGCCTTCCCTGAAGGCGATGAGGTCCGTCGAGTCCGTGAACCAGTGCGTCGTGCCGCTCACGATCGGCGTCGCGATCGAGTCCGTCTCCGCGGCGGCGCTCCCGAGCTTCTCCCCGGCGTGCACCGCCAGCGTCTCGTCCGACGCGCGTCGGCCTGCCGCCGCCGCCGCCGCCGGAGCGTCATCCACGGCGCCGTCGACGTCGCAGTCGTCCAATTCTGGCACCACCGGATACTCCGGCGACGGAGGAGGACAACCCGCGAGGGAACCGAACATGTCGGCGACTCCATCAACGCCGGCGAGAAGAACCGCCTCGTGGCTCAGGACCCCGGCGGTGGCGGCCCGCTCCGGCTTGGTCGGAGAACGGCGAGGACGGTGCACGCGCCGGCGCCGCGGGAGGGAAGCCTTTATAACGAGCAAAGTTTTAAATCTCCGGCTAAGCCTCTTAGCTGCTGACCTTCTCAACAGCTAAGCACAGCTATAGCCGGAGATAGCTGCAGCTAAGCCATTTAGCTGTTTTTGCAAATAAATAAATAAATAAAAGACATGATCTTGGCATAACTTCATAACCATTACCAATTGATACATAACCAGTTCAAATGAGTACATTATAGGTTCATAGGAGTATATTACATCACAGGCTAAGTGGTTAACAGAATACTGAAACATCAGTTTCACAAAAGTACAGCATTCTGGAATAAAGACAACAGTACAACACAAAGGTCATCAAGAATTTTGGATAGTGGATACTAAATTACTAATATGAGGCAATATTGCAATCTTCATTTCTTCTAGTCATCAATCATCGGTCTCAGAGACATAGGGAGAGGGAGAGGGTGACTTATCAGAATCAGAAGTCTGCATTGGAATACCATCATCACAATCTTCTGAGTCGGATGATGGAGCTTCAGGATGCACTGGGGCATTGCGCATCAAAGACTGTAGGCTTCTGACTTTCCTCTTCTTAGCGCGCACAGGCCTTTTCCTTTTAGCTGGTGCTGGTGCTTGTGGTGTTGTGTGCTGCTGTGACTCTTTTGCACATTGTTGGTCCATTTCACTTGATGAAGGCACAACACCAGTAATGAATTCATTGTCACCATCTGCCACAACATCATCCACTTCCTTCTCTATAGGATCTCTACCCTTGTTCTCTCTCTTATTTCTTAACTTGGAGTTAAATTTAACAAACACCAGATCTCGCATCCTTTCATGAAGTAGCCTGTTGCGCTTCTTTGTATGAACCTATAAGCCAAGTAGTGAACACAAAGCTGCAGGTCAGATCTAAATTCCATAAATAAGCATTATAATTCAAAATAGACAGCATGCACATAAAGCTACAGGTCACAAATTTCTTTTTACCTGTTCAAAAACTGACCAGTTCCTCTCACAAGCTGAGGAGCTGCAGGTCAAACTCAAAATCCTTGCAGCCAACTTCCTAAGATTTGGTGTGCTTGTGCCATGGTTTAGCCACCATTTTGCTGCATAAACATTACACAAATTACAACAAAAATGATATTCAGCAATAAAATTAAGTTCACATGTTGAGATCTGAACCTGGATTGAAATTTTTGTTCTTTCGCTGCCTTACGGCAATTTCGTGTCCAAAACTCCCATGCTGATCTTGATACAAGTTGAGTTCTTCAATTATTTTGTCTTGGATATCTTCATCATCAACCAACTTGTCAATACAGGAAATCACACCTGCTCTAAATGATCCATCACTCTCGATCTCTTGCTTATTTGGGTAGTAGTAGTAGGGGTTCAAATAGTACCCAGCCAGGTATAGTGGAGTCTTGAGCTTGTTGTCCCATCTTTTATCAATGATATCCCAAACTTCTATGAAGCGGCTCTTATCATTATCGAATCTCTGAGAAATTTCTTTCTTCGCCTCAAGCATTAAACCATGGACGAATCCCATTGATGGTACATCGCTGTCCATTCTTCTCAACACGTTAGCCAATGGCTCAAAGTAATTAACTGCAATGTCAACATTTTTTCAAAAGGTTTTAGATCTGATCACTTTGCTGGCTTTCTTCCCCTTGGCCTGCTTCAAGTAACCCAATTGCTCCATCTCATCTGATTTAAATAGTCTTACTAACTCTTTTTTGTTGTCTAACAAGCTTTTTAGATTCAAATAAGCTGTGGCAAATCGTGTAACCCTAGAGCGAACCAAGTCTCTGTTAAGAAACTTCCTCATCAAATCCAACACCCTAGTATGAGCATACAAGAAAACAGTCACTTGTCTTGCATTAGCAATGGTTTCCTCAACTGGTCCAAGCTTCCCAATATCCTCGAGCATGAGATCCAAGCAATGAGCAGCACATCCATTCCAAAATATTGATGGTCTTTTTGCTGTCAATAGACTTGCTGCAGTTGTGTTGACGCTAGCATTATCAGTCACCACTTGGACAACATGTTGTTCCCCTATCTCTTCTATGTACCTGTCCACAAGTTCAAAGATATATTTGCCATCTTTCCTGTCACCTGAGCATTCCACTGAATCTAAGAAGAGTACCCCATGAGCACTATGCACAACTAAATTCATCACTCCCCAACCCTTTCTATCTGTCCATGCATCTGTCATGATAGAACAACCTGTGAGCTCCCATGATTCCTTGTGCTCCTTGAATCCATCCATCACCTTTTCCTTCCTTTTCTGTAAGAACGATCCACTCATCTCATAGGGACTAGGCCCTTTCAGACTTCTACCAAATTGTCCAATGGCCTCTAACATATGAGCAAAGCTAGGAAGGGTTACTGTGTTGTGTGGAATACTAGCTTCATAGAACCACTGACATATGTACTCACAAGTTCTATTCCTCCTCTCTTCTCTTTTCTGAGTTGTCAATGCTGTTTGAACCTTATTGCTTAGCTTAATTACTCTTTGTGTCATACTGGCAGATTCTTCTATAGAAGGAGGCTTGTAGTACTTGTCAATAGTATGACCACCTGCTACAGATCTAGAGCTACT
Organism: Oryza officinalis; assembly: GCA_008326285.1. NCBI lineage: Eukaryota > Viridiplantae > Streptophyta > Magnoliopsida > Poales > Poaceae > Oryza > Oryza officinalis. The sequence continues at coordinate 38,886,287 of BDMV01000007.1, forward strand.
AGATCCTGTTGTCTCCTTTGGCTTCACCACAAGAACATTATTGCCATGATCTGAACCTTCACTGCCACTTTCACAATCTGAATTTTCTATGTCAACTTCAGCTCTGGCCACTTCCTTTTCTTTGTTTTTCTGTGCCTTTTCACTAGTCTTCTTGGTAAGCAAATCAAACATCTCTTGCTGCACTGGACTTGGAACTTTCTGACACTTAGTAGTATTGAAACCTTTAATTCCAGCAAGATGGTACTTAATTCTTGTAATTCCAGCAGTGCAGACCTTGTCACAATACTTGCACCGTAGGTGATGTTTCTTGGTTATGTCTGGGCAGAAACAGTGAGCCCATGCAGGATCATCTGAGTTGATACCAGCTTGTTTTGGTCCAGCTTCTACTGAGACAGAGGCAGCACTGGACGGATTACCTATACAAAAAGCAAACTTAGCCCACATTAATGCTAGCGTCAAAGCTGCCTAAGCATCAAAATAATGCAAACTAATATAGCACGTATTATCATTACCACCTAAACAGGCGAAACAAGCAAACGAGAGATCTCAGGGAGTAAGAAAATAATTCACATATAGTAAGATCTACATCATAAGGCAAGTACCTGAAATTAGAGGTAACAAATATTGACAACTTGTTCACATATTGTAAGATCTACAACATACAAGCAAAAAAGAGAGGAGGATGTGAGAACTGACCGGATTGTTGTGCCATGCCGTCACCTTTGGTGCTGCTGCTTCAGTGCTTCGGAGACGTTGCACTGACGGACCTCCTCGTCGGACTCGCGCCGCTGCTCAGCTGCCTTCAAAGCCGCCGCCGCTGGTTGGACGCCCACTCGAAGCAGCAGCCGGCGCCGGTCGCCTCCACGAGCCGGCGCCGAAGGGCATAGCCGCCTGCGTTGGTCGATCTGCTTGAAGCCACCGCCGCTGCCGGACGCCTCTGTGCCGCCGCCGCCGGCCGCCTCCACTTTTCTTGCAGCTGGAGAGTGAGCGCTTCGAAGTTGGAATGGATAGTGTGCTGCTGGGAGCTTACGAGCTAGGGTTTGCAGCACTTTACCCACCTCTCGACTCTGGTCTAGTTGGGCCGGTCCTCTTGGGCCAGACCGGCCGCGTTTTACAATTTAGCTACGCTAAATTACGGCCAGTTTAGTGGCTATTGCCGGCTAAATGGCGTTATTAGCGTCCCGCTATTCTTAGCGCTAAAAACTGCATCTCTTAGCTCCGTCCGTTCCCAGTGCAGCTATAGCCGGAGATTTAAAACTTTGATAACGAGAGATGATGACTTCGCCATTAGCAGGGAGTACGTACTAACGAGGCGATTAACGCAAGTGATTAGTGTTTTCCGAAACCAAATGAGAAGGTGATTAACGATCGAAGGAGTGGCTTAAGCCAAATGATTAGTGGCGAGCTTAATTAGTCACCGGAACAGAGCACTAATCACTTTGCTTTCCGCTAACGATCTGAGTCGCCATTGAACTCGCGATGCTCCTATTTATACACTTACTTACACCCAGAGCGTGGAAGTTGTACGTACGCACGCGGTCATATTAATTTCTTACAAATTTGTACACGTGGTTTCAAACAAATTCCACGTGTGCCTCACATGCCTCAAAGACACACAAGCGTGTAACGATTAATCCGAGATTAGGCTATGGGCGGGAGTGATTATAATTAACCAAGTGACGTGTTTAGCCGCGGTTGCTGTGATTAATTAAGGGGCAAGAGTGGTTTAATTAGTTTAAGCGAGGCTCTGGATTCAGGTGGGATCGAGGAAGACGAAGAGGGATTAAACAGAGTCGACATGGAATGGAGCAGTTAGCTGAGTAGTAGACTGTTCGTCTCAGGTTGTTGTTTACAATATTAAGGACTTCACGTGCATAATTCCAGATTGGTTCGATGCTAATCGCTTTTCGATTACTACTTGTTATAGTTAACTGCAACTGCTTGTTTATTAATTCGGGTATTATCAGCTTTAATTACGCGGGATGGAGAGGCGGATCGATCTAAATGATTAAATATGGCATGCATGTGTACGACGTACAAGTGGCAAAAAGAATGAAAACTAGTCTTTGGTCATCAGACAGGGTCTGGTACGACAGTACAAGTGACATATTCCTTTAGTAAAAAAAAACTTAACATGTCCAAATTCATTATATTAGAAGAGGTCACATCTTCATCTACATTAAGTTTTTTTTACGAAAAAAATATATACCTGCAACAGCACAGAGATGACATCTTGACGGTTTTTTTTAGGCGTCTAGCTGCAACTGTCATAGCTGCAACAGAAGAGGGTGGTGAGAATATCGGTTTACAAAGGACTGCCGGTCTAACATTCGACAAAAAATCCTTTTGAATATCTTGCAAAGATAATTATAGTTTTAAAGATAATTATAGTGTAATTACAATATAACTAACATGTAATTATCATGTAAATTAGGTGCACGTGACAGTAAAAAAATAGGTTGAGGGGTTGAATTCTAGTAACCCAATGATTTCTTTTTTGCCTAGCAAGAGTTTTAGTGCACACCCAACGACTAGCACAAATCAAACGGTGCACCTAACGATCCAAAATGTGACAAATATATATAGCAATAACAAATTTGTCGAATGATATATAGCAAAACTGATATTATAAGCTAGACAGTTGTCTCGCGCATCTAGATCATATTCGATCCAACGAGAGAAGGAGAAAAGACAAAATGTTCAAATGTGTTAGTGTTCATATTATGGAAGACACAACGGAGGTGGTTCACAAAGAGAGAGGAGGGGATGAAGGAAAGAAGGCACTGGACCAAGTTATTTCCCCATACATGTGGGGGAATGCTTTCTCTCGGGCGTCCGAGCCCGAGGAAAAAAATCAGACGTTACTCCACTGGAGAAAGTGCAGCAAGGCATTCTACCAAAGAGATGAAGAGAGCAGAAGCACTGCATTCATGCAACGTTGAGTAGCACTGCATGCATGCAGAACTACGACGTTGAGTAACCAGGTGCATGCGGCCATTTATATTCGAAGATTCAAAATTTAAATATTTTTTCTCTTCAACCATTTATTTGACCTCCGATTTAACTATACTATTAAATTTGTTACAATTAAATCTTTACAACAAGATCTCACGTGACTATATTTTGATTATTTTTTCTTTCTTTTTTATTAAATTTTTTAAGCGTTGCATATAATATTATATGTTTCAATAAGTATTTACTAATGCTTCATTAGCTTATTTGTTAATGTTACACGTGGTATTTTTTTAGATGTTTCAGCAAATATTTGTTTTATGTTTCAATAATTACAGCTCAATGTTTCATGTGTGATATAAAAATATTTCAACGAAATCAAATATTTGAAAATATATTATATGTTTCATATGAATTTTTCTATGTTTCACTCGTTAGGATTTAATGTTTTTTGCAATGGTTGTTATTGTTACATCTCTCTGAAACATTACACGAAGTAAGCTGAAACATTTGCACAAATAATGAAACAGTTTTCTGTAAATGGTGCAATAATTTTTTTTAGAAAATGTGTATATATTTTCTCATCGAAATATAATTGTGTGAGATCTTGTTGCAAAGATTTAATTGCTACGAATGCAATGATGTAATCAAATCTTAGATCGGATAAGTAATTTATGAGAAAAAATCATTTAAAGTTTAAAAAAATATTGTTAGTAATACTACGTGTATTGGTAGTGAGAGATCTGGGATGCATGCCATGTAGTACCAGAGCATAGCTTAGGTGCATTAGTAGATCGGATATATGGGCTAGTTGTTGACTTTACTATCGGTCATTGGATGGATATCGTAAGGTTACTCATGTGTTCGATGTTAGCGCTCGGATCGGACGTCCGAACGCTAGTCACCTCCATACATGTGTTATGAAAGCATACATGTGTTATGAAAGCACCAATGCCACTGCTTCCCTCAGCCATTGAGAAGGAGGCCACCGTCGTCACCATGATTGGGTCAAGGGATAGTCATGATCATGCGCCCAGATCTGCTGAGTTCACTATCGATTTCAATTGTATTATAGTCTAAACTAATCCAATATATTGATCATGTGGAGTATGTGAGTGTTGGTTTTCAACTACAAACAGCCTCCTTCTAGTAGTCTACATCAGGAGATGCATATGCTTCTGAAATTGACTTAGGAGTGTCATCCATAAGGTAAATAGTGAAATCATCACCAAAAGACTTAGCCATCCTTTGTCTCTTGCTTCTTCGAGGAGCTTCACTGTCATCCTCCTTAGTGACAAGTTCATGTGTATGTTTAATTTGTTCTGGTGGTGTGATTGAGCTGAGAATTATTTTAGAAGGTTGGCTAGAAGAACTATGTGTATTCTTCATTGAAAAAATGCTCTCAAAGAAGGTAGCATTACGAGACTCCATAATTGTATCAACATACATGTCAGGTACATCAGATTTAACTATTAAAAATCAATAGGCAATGCTGTAGTGAGCATATTCCAGAAAGACACAGTCCACAGTCTTAAGTCCAAACTTGCGCTTCTTCGTTATTGGTACATTGACTTTCGCCAAACACCCTCATGTGCGCAAGTAAGAAAGTGATAGTTTTCTCCCAATCCATATCTTGTATGGTGTTTTGTCCTTATTTCTGTTAGAAAAACTATTTAACACATGATTCGAGGTCAATAATGTCTGCCCCCATCATTCCTTAGGTAGTCCCGCGGTATCTAACATGGCATTCACCAAGTTAGTCAGCGCGTGGTTCTTCCTTTCGGCAATCCCATTTAACTCGGGAGAATAGGGAGGCGTCCTCTCATGTATGATGTCATGTTCCTCACAGAATAAGTCAAAATCGTTTGAGAAAAAATCTCCACCACGATCAGACCTAAGTCTTTTTATCTTTCTGTCAAGTTGGTTTTCAACTTCTGCCTTATAAATTTAAAATAGTCTAGAGCCTAATCTTTCGTTTTCAACAAATACACATAGCAAAATCTAGTAGCATCATCAATCAACGTCATGAAATATCGTTTTCCACCCTTCATCAACACCCCATTCATTTCACAAAGATCTAAATGTAGGAGTTTTAGAGGTGCCAAGTTTCTCTCCTCACCAACCTTGTGAGGCTTGCGAGGTTGTTTTGATTGCATACAACTAAGGCACTTAGAACCTTTGAAAATGAAAAACTTAGGAATTGAACACATACTAGAAAGCCGAGACATCAAGCCAAAATTAATATGACATAAACGTGAGTGTCAAACATTAGTCTCATCATGCACACTGCCACATATATAGTTCATAGACTTATTGCAAAAATCAGATAGGAAAAATTGGAACAAGCCTCCCCACTCATAGCCTTTACCAATAAAATATTCATGTTTAGACACGACTAATTTATTGGACTCAAATACCAACTTAAATCCGTCTCTACATAGACGAGACCCACTAACGAGATTCTTGTGACATGCTGCACGTTTTTCAGCTGCACGATCTTTCCCGAAGTAAACTTCAGATCTACCGTGCCAACACCATGAACAGAAGCATGTGACCCATTTTTCATTAGGATGGAGGAATCCCGTGTGACTTGATAAGAAGAAAACAACGAGATGTCACCACAAACATGTACATTGGCCCCTATATTAACCCACTTGTTAGTAGACTGATTAATTGAAAAAATAGTAGGTAAATTATCGTACCCGCTTTCATCTCCAGTGTTGCCAATTGTCACATTGGCAGACTTAGAAGTTTGCCCTTCAGGTGCCTTCATCTTCTTGTGTTGTGGACACTTCTTGGCCAGATGACCAGGCAAGCCACACACAAAGCAAGTTCTCTCATCCTGGTTCGGATTATTATTGTCGTTCTTCTTCTTCTTGAAGTTGGTGGTCTACTGGAATTTGAATTTTCTTTTGTTCTTGTTTGGGGCCTTGTGCACCATATTGGCACTGGACTGCCCACCATCGCCCTTAGACGCGACATCTATTTCCTGAGCTTTCTCCTCAACATCAAGAGACGCTATCAACCCCTCAACGGAGTACTTCTGTCTCTTGTGTTTGAGTGCAGTACCGAAACTTCTCCATGAGGGAGGTAGTTTCGCAATAATGCATCCAGCCACGAATTTATCAGGTAAGACACACTTAAGGAGTTCGAGTTCCTTAGCCATGGTCTGTATCTCATGAGCCTGCTCAACTACAGAACTATTGTCAACCATCCTGTAGTCATGAAACTGCTCCATGACTTACAGATCATTGCTAGCATCAGTAGCACCGAATTTGGTATTCAGCGCATCCCACAACTCCTTAGCGTTGGTCATGTGCATGTACATCTCGACCAGACGATCACCAAGAACGCTAAGAATGCATCCCACAAAGAAAGTAGTGCCCTCCTCAAATTCTTTCTGCTTTTTAGCATCAAGAACTCCTTTAGGTTTGCCATTACTAACCCAGAAACATTTCATAGCTGTTAGCCACAGAGTGACCCTGATCTGTCATCTCTTGAAGTGCACACCGATAAATTTATCCAGCCTCAGTGCATTGGCAAAACCAGCCATGATAAAATCACAGTGCCTATAATAAGGTTTTTGGATTGTTGAAAATATAAGCACATATTGATTTAATTTATTCCATAAATAAACCATGATGTTAAACACGTAAATTAGCATAATCATATCATATGATCTACACATGTAAACTAGACAGTAAAACATGAATATATCTAATATGCGAGACATAGTAAACGCGTACCGAGGGTTTTGGACGTTTAATTGCACATCAGGAAGAACTCGCGGTACCGAGCGTTAACGATGGCGCACAGCACCCGAGCGACGAGGAGGACGAGCCGTGGTGGACAACCAGCAAGCAGTTGCGCAAAGCGCTTCCCAAAAACCTTATTGTCGCCTTCTCCCGATGTAGGATGTCGAAGGCGAAAGGTTCCGGAGAGCTGCTCTCCCGATCGCCGGTGCACGCTGGCGAGCGGAACGGAGTAGACTACGAGTGACGGCACAGTATAGAGGAGAAGACAAACCCTAAATTGATTTTGCATATGTTGTGGGGAGGTGGCGGCTCGGTTTATATAGAGAGAGATATCAGGACGCATGATCAGGACGCCTGTACGATCTCCACTCTGCGTAACCGAACCAGATAAGTCGCGCGTAACTTATCCAGACTTTACGCCGCTCCACGCATCAGATTATTCAGAGTGTTTCCAAAAACAAAATAGAATTTTGCAGCAAAATAAAAACTGCAAAAGGAAACCGCATCTGCGCAAGGATGATGAACCAATTTTTGCGGACCATTCACGCGCATGCCGCGTACACGCGCCGCCTTGCCTGCCTGGCGAAGCGAGGCGAGTGAGCGCGCGCGTGTGTTCCTCTTGTTCTCTTCACCACTCATGTCTCAAGTGGCTAGGAGAGCATCATCCTTTATAAGGAGGTCTCCCTGTCCTAAAATAAGCAAGATGATACTAAACATCACATGCATGCTATCCCATGAGGTGGGCTTTTGTGATTTTCCAAAGAATTAATCTTCATATAGGCTAAGACCCATATATGAATTCCAACCCAAACTCCCTCTGCTCCTCCTCCCACAAAATCTAGACATATGTCAGCTTTGATTTCCCACATCCTCCGCCGCCACCGCTTGACCGTGCTGCCACCCGGCCTTACCGACACCGAAAAGCATCAACTTGCCGATAGGCCCAACCCGACCGGCCTCATCTTCGTCCCCTTCGTCTTGCTTTGGCCCTACCATCAACACTAGCCTACCGCCTCGCTTGGTTAGCAGTAGTCTACTTGCGTGCTAATGGCCAAGTCATCGCCTCTCGTTATGAAGCTTTCATAATGAAAGACGATGACTTGGCCATCCTCTTAGCATGCAAGTACACTACTACTAACCAAGCGATTAAGACAAGTGATTAGTGTTTTTTCAAAACCAAATGGAGGGGATTAGCGTCGAACAAGTAGCTTAATCGAAGTGATTAGCGAGCGAGCTTAATTAGTCACCGAAACAGATCACTAATATCACATGCTTTCTCGCTAATTAATGATATGAGTGGCCATTGAACTCGCGATGCTCCTAGTTATACACTCAAGCAGAGGGCGCAATACAAAGTTCTACGCACGCAGTCATATTTAATCTCTACAATGTGTACACGTGGTTTCAAACAAATCTATACGTGTGGCTCACATGCGTCAAAGCCGCACAAGCGTGTAACAGTTAATCCAACCAGCGATTACCGACTGGGCTATAAGCGGGAGTAATTAATCAACGATGCGACGTGTTTAGCCGCGCGGTTCCTGTGTTAATTAAGTGACGAGTGATTTAGTTTAAGTGAGCCTCTGGATTTAGGTGGGATCAAGGAAGACGATGTGGAATTAAACAGAGTCAACATGGGAAGGAGCAGGTAGCTATACTGGTCATCCGAGGTTGTTGTTTACAATTAAGGACTTCAGTTGCATTATCCTAGATTGGCTCAGTGCTAATCAAATTTTGGTTACTTGTTATAGATTACTGCAAGTGTCGCTTAGTTAATTTGGGAAGCTTTTAAGTACGCGGGATGAAAATGCAGATCTAAAATGACTAAATACAGTATGCATGTGGGTTTGTTTGGAGAAAAGCGATATCTAGCAAGAAGAATGAAACACAAGTCTTTGGTCGTCAGAAATGATCTAGTACAACATACAGTACAAGTGGCATATATACTGCTGCCATAGCCTGATGTTAGTGATCTTTGTCTGTATGCAACAGAAGGTGTTGGGAAGATCAATGAGATGACCTGCAACAACCTGAGTTGGTTGGAAGCTTTAATTTATGCTAGCCTTGTAGGGTTTTTGGCAAAAATTTCTCAAGAGGGCTGAGGAATAGCATCAACTATGCTCCGTAGAGTTTTTATATATGAACAAAACTAGAAAACAAAACCAATGACTGCCTTAATTAGAGCATTATGATGTTACACGCTGAACAGTAGCCTCAGGCATCCACGTCGTATTCGAATCCAGCGTGAAGCTACTGTCGGGGAGAGAGACTCCGATAACGAGTATCCGGCAGGACCCTCTTTTCGTGAATTCTACCGGGGAACTGGTCACACGTGAGTAAGGTGCTCGGGCCTCTCGCACTTATAGAACAAATGAACACAAGGATGCATGTCTACAGTTTTACGTCACCCAGAGCTGTAATGCTCTAATTCTACTGTGGTGGTTTTCTCCCTTTTGCCTTGAAGGATCTCATAAATTTATCGATTGCTCATAATAGTTTCTCTTCCTTTTTTTTCTGGGTTTCCTAACAACTTGACTAAACATGTTGAAATTTCTCCTCAGTCGTCCAGGATCCCCCTCCTTTTATCCCAACTCTTCCCTTATACTTTTTTGGGGGGACACCGCATGACCGAAGTTTGAGAAAAGATTTTATTCGTATCATCATTGGGTCTGATATGTCTTGTTACCAACTCCTCTTCTTGCTTGCTCCATCAGTCTCGGGGAGAACTCTATCAGGTCCCACTGTGGACGGGGCACGATGAGAACTCACCACGCAGACCTACCCACTTGAGTAGGTCCCACTTTGGGCGGGGGCACGGTGGTAGCTTTCCACGCACCCCCGCTCAATCCATACAGGCGTGCGGTGAACAAGGTTTACCATGCCTGATTGTATGTGGGGTTTGCCTATCATTGCCTGGTGAGAAGCAGTAAGAAACGTGGCTTCCAACATGTGGGCGCGATAGTCAACCATACTCCCTTGCTTTCCCACGTCCATATGAGAACTAACATGGTTGAGATGACGGGCAACAGCTACAGCAATTGATGCCCTATCTTTCATGCTTTCTGTTCTGGGGTGGATAATCGTCCCATCAAACTTAAATGGGTAGAGTTAGGGCCCTGAGACTTAGCTTGGACACGTTGCCCGATTTCCATCTGACAGGCCTCAGGGTGTTATGAGGATTTTACCCTTCTTGATCTGGGATGGTCCACATGCCATCCCCAAACCGATTCCTGTCATGGATGACGAGTCGGATGAGAGGACATGTGGCAACTTCATGATGCGCACCATCTGCTCTTGGGGCCTTGGTTCCTAGGTCACTGATAGCATGTCATAGAAGCTCCACTGCTGCCACTAGGACGACATTTCCTCCTACCATTGGGAAGTACTTCGGCGCTGCCACTACCATGATCATGTGGAGGAACAGTCATGATCTATGTAATGCCTAGATATGGCGATCGATCTTGTAGTCAGCTCGGATGCCTAGATCAAAGGTCAATTTTACTGATCTTTTTTCTCAAAAACTTCACCAATCTTGTGGCAAGATCCGGCTAGCCAGTGATGCGCTGGTGCCCAAGCTCTACTAGGGTGGTAGCAATCTCTAATCTTCATCCTCTAATCAAGATAGAGGGGGTAGGAACAGCAGATGGGAAGAACTAACAGTGATATCATCTTCAACATATCAACAACCCGGCATTATGTAAGAGGCAACTTGACCTAAGATGTAACAACTTTAGAAAGAGGCCAGGGAGGCATGTAACCACGTTGACCATGTCAGAGCATGAGAGCGTGAGAAGGACAAAGTTGGCGGAGGTGAGACGATGGTTGTAAGATAACAACGGTGTTTAGAAGGAGGCGGTGAAGGGGGTTGGCTGGCATTTGTAGGGTAGAGTAAGGAAATGCGCAGGGTGAAAAGGGGTAGTGTTATTGGTTGGCGGCAATTGGTGGGATGGAGAAAAGAGAATGATAGAGCAGAGGTGAAGAGAGTTGTGATATAATTATGAACATGAAGCTTTGAGTAATGATTCGAAGTATGAACACAAAGCTTCTATAGAAAATGATTGATATATTTGTTTAAAAAAATAGTTGTTGAGAAATAAGACAATCTCTTGTTATTTTCCTTGTTCGATCATAACTTACCTTCTACCGTCACAATTATAGTCGATTACTCCTTTCGTCTCAAAATATAATAAACTTTGACTATGTATGTTATATTTTGGGTGGAGGTAGTATAATTTTTTTGGTTAGGATACATGATGTTTCCAATGGATAATTTTCGGATATATAGGTTCTTCTTGTCAGTTAGTAGTCAGTTAGCATAAAGCTAGGATGATGCTACCTTAGAGTCCACGGGCCTACCATATCGGATTTGGACATCTCGTGATGCATTTAACAAGTTTAGGATCTTCAAATACATTTTGCAAGTTAACGAACCTAGATAATACCTGCACACAAATTTTAGTACTGCTAGTTTATTTTGCACAAGTTTAGTTCTACTACAATTATGACTATTTGGGTATGCAACTACAATTGCTATAAACAACTACTTTCTTCGGTGATAAATAAGTGATGTTTTAAAATGCATGCAGACAACATATTTAAACTTGTACTGTCAATTTCTTTCCAAATATTATTATTTAACTTATATATGAAAGTCATATCAAAAGTGATATAGTTAGATTTGTCCTAGAAAATAGTTTATATATATATTATAGTTTTGCTAATTCTTGTTTTTATATAGAAGTAATTAATAAGTAATCAAATACTATTCGCGACTATATTATTATCTAAAAGGGCACTTATTTGTGATATATAGAAGGGAGCAACCAAAGGAACTCTTTTAATTCCTCGGAAATGAGACCCTGAGAGTGGCCTTGCTACTTTCGAGAGAAATTTCATTATATGCCATTTAATTCGTAAGCATTTTAAGATTTGCCATCCAATTTTTAACCTTTTCAAAATCTGCCATCGGGACACGAATTGATTCATTTCATGCCACTCCATCCATCTTACGGCACGCTCCATCCACATCCGTTCGCTTCCACCGTCATCGCAGCGTCGCCACTTCGCCGGGCACCGCCGCCGCCGCCGCCGCCGCCATCGCGGCGCACCACTAACGTTGACATTGTATGTATGAGTTCTGTCTTAATTAATCGTCACACAACCGCGGTTAACTACGTCGGATAGTTAATTATAATCACCCCCGGCCATAGACTAATTACGGGTCAGATTAATCCATACACGCTTTTGCGGCCTTGACGCACGAAACGACACGTGGACTTTTATTTTTTTTCCTTTTTTATTTCCTGCAGGAAAACCACGTGAACGTCACTGCGTAGAACTTTCAGTGAAGCGCGCGTAGTCTCTCTTCTCTTCTCACTCCCTGCCTTTATAAATACGGACGCCGTCGCGACGCAGCTCATTAGCAGAAACCCACAGGTGATTAGTGCTCTCTTGGTGACTAAGCTCGTCGCTAATCACTCCCATTAACTCACTTGTTCGAAACTAATTAATCACCTTCCATTCGGTCTCAGAAGACACTAATCATTTCGAGTTAATCGCTACTGCAGCTAATGGCGAAGTCATCATCTCTCGTTATAAAGGCTTCCCTCCCGCGGCGACGGCGCGTGCACCGTCCTCGCCGTTCTCCGACCAAGCCGGAGCGGGCCGCCACCGCCGGGGTCCTGAGCCACGAGGCGGTTCTTCTCGCCGGCGTTGATGGACTCGCCGACATGTTCGGTTCTCCCGCGGGTTGTCCTCCTCCTTCGCCGGAGTATCCCGTGGTGCCGGACTTGGACGACTGCGACGTCGAAGCGGCCGTGGATGACGCTCCGGCGGCGGCGGCGGCAGGCCGACGCGCGTCGGACGAGACGCTGGCGGTGCACGCCGGGGAGAAGCTCGGGAGCGCCGCCGCGGAGACGGACTCGATCGCGACGCCGATCGTGAGCGGCACGACGCACTGGTTCACGGACTCGGCGGACCTCATCGCCTTCAGGGAAGGCCGGCGGCGGAGCTTCGAGTACGGGCGGTACGGCAACCCGACGGTGAAGGTGCTGGAGGAGAAGATCAGAGCGCTGGAGAGAGCGGAGGCGACGCTCGTCACCTCCTCCGGCATGAACGCCATCGTCGCCACGCTGCTCGCCCTCGTCCCGCCCGGCGGCCACGTCGTCGCCACCGCCGACTGCTACAGCGAAGCTCGCGCCTTCATCCGCGACAAGCTCTCCAAGATGGGCATCAGGGTATGTAAACACCACACCATTAATGGCAGACCATGACATTTCTCGCAAAGTTGCAATCTGACTCTAACAATCATGGCGTTCTGCATGGATTTGCAGTCGACGTTCGTCGATCTTGACGACGACATGGAGGCGCTGGAATCCGTTCTTGATGAGGGCGAGGTAACGATGTTCTACGCCGACTCGATGTCGAACCCTCACCTGAAGGTCGTCGACGTGCCACGCGTCTCGGAGCTGTGCCACCGGAGAGGCGCGCTGGTGTGCATCGACAGCACGCTGGCGTCGCCCATCAACCAGAAGCCGCTCGCCCTCGGCGCCGACGTCGTCCTCCACTCCGCCACCAAGTACATCGCCGGCCACCACGACGTCATCGCCGGCTGCGTCAGCGGCTCGGAAGCGCTCGTCTCGCGGATCCGCGCGTGGCACCACGACCTCGGCGGCGCCATCAGTCCGGTAACCAACCAATCATCATTCGAAAAACAAAAACAAAAGCAAATTTGCACAAATTCACTGTATGTTATATCCCAAAACTGATTATAATTTGTCGTTCAGAATGCGGCGTACATGATCATTCGTGGGCTAAAGACGATGGCGCTGCGGGTGGAGGCGCAGAACAGGACGGCGCTGCGGATGGCGCGGCTGCTGGAGAAGCATCCCAAGATCGAGCGTGTCTACTACCCGGGGCTGGAGAGCAGCCCGTGGCACGGCGTGGCGAGGAGGCAGATGACCGGCGGCGGCGGCGTGGTCAGCTTGGAGGTGGCGTCGGACATGCGCGGCGTGATGAGGTTCGTGGACGCGCTGGAGTTGCCGCTCATCGCGACGTCGCTCGGCGGCTGTGAGAGCCTGGTGCAGCAGCCGGCCATCATGTCCTACTGGTAATTAATTAAGCTCCTGCTCTCTTGTAATTACAAAAGTATACTATGTACTCCAGTATGTAATTAACAGCTGAAATGAAACTGATTCGATTAATGTTAATGTTTACGTGTTTCATTTTGTCAGGGGTAAGAGTGATGAGGAGAAGGCCAAGAATGGGATAAAGGACAACTTTGTGAGGTTCAGTTTTGGGATTGAGAAGTTTGAGGATCTTAGGGACGACATACTCCAGGCCCTAGAGAAGATTTAATTTAGGGATGGCAGATCTACAATTCGGGTTTTAGGCACACAACTATTATTTTAAGAGAGTTATTTATACGTCTAGGTGCAATCACACCTAAGTATATGCAGGTGCCCTAAACAATTATGTAAATACGAAGTAAACGTACCTCAACTGGTTAGGTTTTTTTTTTTATGAAACCACTCTACCTGGAGTTTAAGTCCTAAACTTAACATGGGTTCTTGTACTTATTATTCTTTTGGTGGTAGAAAGGAATGCGTCCGTAGTGACTTCTTTTAATTTTAAGATATGTCCACCTGTAGTTTTGAGGTTTTATAGGGGTGAATGTGCGTGTGTACGTTAATATGGGTGAGTTTTGCATATGTTGTGAGCTCTTATGTTTATACTGTGTTTCTTAAAAAAGATAATTATATAAATATTTTATAAAATTTTACAAGATAGATTGGGATGATGTAAACCACTACACAAACATGCAAATATAAATTTGATCTACAGATAAAGAAACAAAAATAACATATTATATTTATGTTGCAGGTACTATTTATTGTCTGTTTGATTATTTTTTCAAATTGTAGATCAAATTTAAAGTTTGATGTTTATGTATAGACTTATGCCATCTTAATCAATGCTACCATCTTTTTTATCAAACTTTTGACTGATGCAAATAATTGGTGCGGTTACACATAGGTGTAGAAACACTTTGTCTTTTTTTTAAAATTCTTCAATTCAAGTCAGATGCAAATATGGGATTCTTTAATTTGTACCAACGAAATGCAGAAAGGTACAGAGGATAACCGTCCCCCCACCCCCCTCATATGCTGGAGATGTTTATTTTGTTACAATATATATATATACGTGACTGACAAAGATTTAATTAATCTGACTGTTGTCTTCCAAACCTAGATCATCCTTCTTGTCAGATTTCAGAATAAGCAAGTTTTTCTCAAACATTAAACATTAAGAAACTGACCAAGAAAAAACCGTATAATAATTGACCTCACACCCTTATAGAAAATTGACCTCTCCAAGCAAGCTAGCGATGCATTTCATGTACAGTGTGTACACACTGCACTCCAGCTACTACGAGAGGAAACCGTCTAGATTATAATACTAATAAATTTATAATACAAATTAAACCCTTTCGACCAGTGGATATCCTTCTTTCATAATTAATCTGCAGGGTCCAGACCCTAAAAGAAGCAGGGTGCAGATGCATGAACCTATAGCTGACTGCATTTATCTTTGATCACTGCTACTTAATTAGCTGCGTTAACCGGTTACTTTGTTGGTCAAATCATATACTACCTTCATTTTTTAAAAAAAATAACATCTTTAATTTTTAAAATAACATTTAACCATTCGTCTTATTAAAAAATAATATAAATTAAAATACAAGTCATACTTAAAATTTTTTAATGATAAAACATATCATAACAAAAGTAAATAAAATTAATATATTTTCTTTAAATAGGCTGAGCTCATCTATCAGGAATTAAAGGCCGTATAATCTTTTAGCCTAACATGGATTAGGTTAAGAAAACCATGTAGATTTCAGCCCAGTAATTACTCTAGAACTTCAGCTCCAATCTGGAGTTGCCAAAAGACCCAAAATGGTGGTCCATCAGATTGAAATAGAAATAAAGTGGCTGATGTAGACTGCCTGTTGATCGAAAAACAAGGTGCCGTCGTGGCGGCGACGGCAGTATTAGGTGTGCCGTTGAGCTATAGCTATAGCTTTAGAGTTGGTACTTTATAATTTTCGCTTGTATACACTATTACTATTACAAAAATAATTTTTTTATATAAACCTGAAAATACATTTTAGCTTATAGGTGGGCCATACCTGCTTTCTCATCGCTCCCGAAAATACATTTTTGCTTTCACCTGTTAAGTGGCCGCATACGAAAATACGTTTTCGCGACGGACCTCTTAAATGTTTGCCTACAGTATGACCTCCATTCTTCTCTCTCAGCATCTTCAAAATTTTCCAAGTCCTCATCCTTCTCTCTCTCGCTTTCTCATCTCCTGATACTTATCTCTCTCATTCTCCTTCCCCCTCTCTCTCATTTCTCACTTCCTCTCTCTCCCTCAGCTCCCCATCCCAAGCGGCCGACAGCTGGCGGCGGGCTTGAGTGGGAGCGGCTTACAACAGGCTTGAGCCCAAGCGAGCGGCAGCAGGCTCTAGCTTGGCGACAAGGATCCATCGGCGGGGACCTCAAGTGGGAGCAGCCGGTGGCGGGCGCAAGCTGGAGCGACCGGCAACGGGGTCGACAGCAACGACGGTGACCGTGGCGAATCCCTAGCTTCTCGCTCAACTCCCCTTTAGAAATGATCCTATCGGCCCCCGATTTTGTACACCAGAAACCTCATGTGTTTATAATACCATTCCCTGAATCAGTAGATGATACACACATGGCAAAGTTGCATATCACATAGCTGACATCGTTATAAAGATTTTACAATGCATTAATAATACATGGGTTGCCTGAGTGCGACCCAAATAGACCAAGCAGAGTCAATTACAATACCAAATACCAAAAGTGGTAGATAAGAAAGCAGAAGCGAAGCAGCGACGGTCCATCTTATTCCACAGACAGTGACTGGTGAACCTATGTCCCTACTCCGTTGTCTTCGGCACCTCCTCGTCAGCATAGCACGCATACAAGTTAGCTCCAACACCTTCTTCTAAAAGAGTTTATTAAGCAAGGATGAGTAGCAACCGTACTCAGTAAGTCACTACTATAGAATGCATTTAGTACATACAAGGATTCAAGAATGGCTTGGTTTATTTGCATAAAGCTAGATTTTACAAACCTATGACTTAGCAATTTTAATTAAAAACAACATTAAGTTGAAGTTATCGTTATTCAACGAGGGTTCATCCACCTTCTCCAAGCCTCGCTTGGTCTAATTTACCCTCGCATTGAGTTTTCTATATTCTCCATCATTCTGACCTTCCTGCACGTCAGGCAAGGTCACGCATTCCCTCCCAATCCTATTCTAAGCAAAATTAAAACTTATGCGGCTAGTCAAGAGTAGTACAAGTCCCGACGCTCAATTAACCGTGAGCACGGCTATTTGAATAGATTTGTTTACTCATACTGTAGTGGATGTACACTTTTAATCCTGCACTTCGTGACAATTTTTTTGTAAAACAACTTTTTCTTTTGTAAAACAATTTTTTGTAAAGAAAAAGGCTGAGCCAATGATAGGTGGGGCTAGGGTCAACCTTGACCTGGTCAAATTGACCATTTAAAATGGCCTCGGGCCCACGTGTCGGTGAAAAAGATTTTTAAACATGGTTTTAAACACCTTTTATTAGTAAATGGGACCCACATGTCAGCATAACATGTTAAACATTTCATTAACTTAATTATCTCCATTAGTGCCTAACTAATCTAGCCGGGCCGACGTGTCAGTTTATCCTCTGCCCTCTCTTCTTTCCTTCTTTCTCTCCGCTCTCTCTCTCTCCCGTCGGCACACCGACGCTAGGGCTGGCCCGCGCGGTAGCTAGCCGAGCCGGAGGCCGGTGCGACCGGCGAGGGGAGGCCTAGGGGGACCTCTTCCAACCGTGGATGGCGGCGTAGTAGCTTCGACAGTGTGGGGAGGTATAGACGGCTGGGTCTGGCGGCGCGGTGGCTTGGGAGGAAGGGGCGTCGACAAGAGGGTGGCAGAACGTCGAAGCCGAGGCCGGCGGCAAGGTCTAGGAGCACCGGTGGGGTTAGCCAAAGCTCTGGCAAATGCGGTCGGCGGCTGAGATGGGCTACCGTAGCGTGTCCACGAGGACGGCAGGGGTGAGGCGACGCGAGCTCGATTCCGGCCTAATTTGCCGGAACTGGCGAGGAATCGGTCGCGGCGAGGTTCGAGGAGGCCTCCTGGGACCATAGGAAGGTTTTTCCCCACCTATTGCAGGCGGGTGGGACGATAATTAGCACGGGCGTCGACGGGCTCAACTCCAGATCGGCAGCACAAGACGAACGTCGGCGTCGGCCCTAATCGATGGCCAGAGGTACGAGTTTAGGTTCACGGTGGCTAGGTGATCCTAAAGACAGAGCAACTTTGTCATAGACCAGAGGAAGGCGACAGGACGCCTCGCACTGCTCAGCACAAGCCTGAGTAGAGTGCGTCACCCATGGCGCAGGTGCAGGCGGGAGGGGGCGCGAGCGCGGTGGCTGGCTGATTTCAACGGCACCGATGGTTGGGCGAACACTTTATCACAGGAAAGCGACACTGGAGGGAGCACGGAAGGACGATGGCTTGATTTCTCACCGAGCGGCAGTTGGGAAGCGACACACCGGAGCAGAGACAGCGACAGAACGACGGGCAGTGAGGTACTGCTTGAGGACGGTCAGACGCATGGTTTGTCCACGCTCCCAACGACCGAACGACGACGGGGTTCACGTGGATCGTCCACGTAGTCCGGCGGTGACGCCGGCTTACGGTTCGTCCCCGTGCCCCAGGTTTTCGTCCACGGGCTTGGGGTGTTCATCCGCGGCTCGAGGTGGTTGGTGCAGTTTTATAGGCCATAGGTGGCCTTGGGACCTTGGAGCGGAAGCCAAGGTGGTCGTCGTCCTCGTCGTTTTGTGGTTGACACAATATGTACAAGGAGCGGGGCCAGGTGAGGGGATAGCACTGTATATCAATAGTGCCATCCTGTGCAGTGGTACGGTGATGGCGCAAAAGTTGTTGCCGCGGGCCCCCAGGAGCTATTGGCGAGGCGTGCTGCACGAGCAAGAGTACGCACGCTCGGACGGGTCGGCTTCGAGCATGCGCATGCAATGCACGGGAGGAGTAGTGGTGCGGCGACGGCTCGGCAGTTTGCTTAAAGTTTGCTGGCGGCAGGGCGTTCCTCGGTGACGGCGGGCACGACTGATAGGCGGACTCCGGTAGCAAGCTCAGCGACGACGGGAGGGCACGGTGCTCTGGATGGCATGGCGACAACAGTGAGTGGTGGCGTCGGGGCTCTATAGGGAAGAAAAGGGAATCGAGCCGAGGGACCAAAATTATACTTTTTAGTGAAAGAATAAGAATTAGGGTTTGGGTTCGGATGGGCTGGGCTAGGTCCACATGAAGCAAAATTAGACTTGTGCTGAAAAGCTAGTAAATTAGTCTCTTAAAGAATTTAGTTTCACAAAAAGGATTTTAGAAAATAAATGATTAGTTTCTTCATTTGTAAAATAATTCTTTAAAGGAATATTAATTCATAAAAAGAGCCTTTAGGAAAATAATTTAGTATTTGCTTTTATTTGCAAATGTTTCTTAACTGAAATTGTTTCATGATCATGGTTCTTCAATAAATATTATTCTAAATTCATAAATGAATTTAGAATCCGAGCTTAATTCCTTTTTTTGATTTAATTTGGCACTGACATTACAAGAAAAAGAAAAGAAAAACCTATAAATACCAGCATGAGGGAATTTTTTAAAAAATGATTTTTGATTATTCCAAATTTTGTTTCCGTATTTTGAATTCAAAATTTTCAAGGTGTTACAAACCTACCCCCTTAAAATAACCTTGTCCTTGGAATTCGTTACGGGTTAGAAAAAGAGCCAGGGTTACTACCTTCTAGGACAAGCTTCCCTGGATTCACATTTGCAAGGGAAAGGGGGGCCGGCTTCTCTCCTTTGCGTGCCCCTTTTAGAGGAGGACACAGTGCGACGAGTGGAGAGGTGAGTGGAGGCGATGTAGCTTGTTGAGGGGAGGAATGGAGCGGAGGTCTGGCTTTGGGGATGGCGGTGACGACAACGAGCGTGGCGCTAGCGACCATGTTGCCAGAGGCGGTGCGGAGCGAGGTTCTACCGGCGGGGGTGTACTTCGTCGATGGTCAAGGCCGGCGGTTGCGGAGCCTGAGGTGTAGCGGCGAGCTCCTTCGTCGGTGTAGGTGGCGAGCGATGCTGTTGACGGCGGGGCTTTGGGTCGGTGATGCCGGGGTGCTCCGGACGAAGGGGAGCCCTCTTGGCGGGGGTGGCCACTGTTTTGTGCTGGATGTGGGCGGGTATGTGGTTCGTCGGGGTGACTACTTGTACTATCTTAGCCTGGGTGATGTACCCGGTGGTCCTCCTTTGGGAATGATGGTGTGATCTGATAGAGGACTACCACTCCGATTACTTGTGCGAGGCGGTTTGTCTCCTCATTGTATTGGCACCCATCGTCTTCCTTTCTTTCATGGGAGCTATGCTAGATTAGGTAGTTGATGCTATGGTTGTTAGATCCTGGCGTGTATCCCTTATGTATTGAACTTTTTGGTCCCTACCCTTAGTCTTTTGCCTTTTGTGCCAGGAGTATGGTTGTCTTTGGTTTGTACTTGTGTCCGATTCGTATTGTCCATTGATGGGATGTGCCTTCTGTGTTTAGAAAAGAAGTGGTGTAACTCTATTTTAGGAATTTCTCTCACACTCGAGTGAAAGGATAAAAAAGGATTTTCTTAAAACAATGGTTTTCAAAAGGAGGTTTCAAAGGATTCCTAATGAAACAAAAGAATATGATGCACCAGATTCAAAATGCAAGGAGGTAGGTATGGAATTGACAAAAAACATACCGATCAGGATGCCTTGATCATCTTTCACTTATTCAGCGTGACCATGGTTCACACATCCTCTAGTGATGGATGTTAGTGCCCTCATCTTCATCGGAGTCTGTTGGGGCGCACGTGATGCAGTAGGTCTAGTTGTGCCACGAGCAAGCGTTGTGCTAATTGGAAAAGGAACTGGTGTTATGTTCCGGGTTAGGGGCACTCACGATCTAAATGTCCTGTGACTCCACAGTTGTAGAAATTGAGATTGGTTTCTCCTGGTACTGGGAGAATGGGACCCGAAGTGCGAATTCCCGTGGTTGGGCGCGCTGCAGATGTTGCAGGACTGATAGTAACCATTGGAGTGTGAGTGGGTGCTATGTACATGGGCTTCCAAATTGACAATATGGCACTCCTGGTCCTAACCTTCATCTGTTGCTTGTTCTTCAAGGCGGCAAACCTATGATTCCTGTTGATCTCCACCGTCACATTGTCAGCTTTTGCCCTGAGGACTTTGTTGATCATGCTCTGGAAGCTGGTGTGGACTTGAATGAGTAAGGGCCCACACAAAGAATCATTCAATCCTCCGAGGAACTTGTCGATCCTTTCTTCATCATCCAGTATGTCCAGAGGGACATAACGTGCCAACTGAGTGCACTTGTTCAGGTATTCTTGCACGTTCATATTTTCCTGCTTGAGTGCTCTGAACTTGTCTCTTTTCATCTTCATGATTGCTTTGGGCACAATGATTTCACGAAAGACTTCCGTGAATTCTTCCCAATTGGGCTCTTTAGCTTCTTCCTCTAAGGACGCCTTATAGGATTCCCACTAGTCACTCGCTGGGCCGTCCAGCTGACTAGTGGCAAACCTGACTTTGTGTTCATCTCTGGCGCGAATGAAATCCATTTTTCTCTCAATCATTCACAACCAATCTTCCGCTTTAAGTGGTTCTTTAGCTTCGGAGAACACTGGTGGCTTGGTCCTCATGGCTATGGTTGGCTTGAGCTACATGGGCACCTTGAACAGCTGCACCGCCCTGAACAGCTGGTCCACCTTGAGCATTTACAGCCATCATCTGGATCTTGTTCTGTAGTAGCTGGTTTTGGGTAGCCATTATTTTGGCTATCGTCGGATGGTTAGCAGGGGGTGGAGGGGGTGGTGTTTGTTCTCCGTCTCGGGTGACACCGGATCCAGAAGCTCGAGTATTCACCATCTATAAGAGGAGGATAAGAATTTGAGCTTAGGAGGGTAGGCTACTTATTAGGGAGTTTTATTTGTTCGTGTGATGTGTAACATGCACTTTGTCTAACACAGGGGAGATAAGCAATTAGCACACATGACAACTGCCCACGAGCAGGCTACTGCACAATAAGAAAAGCAGTACACAAACGGTAGGTTGCTACCATTATTGCGAGAAATCGCAATAAGAAGCGGCTGATGCACAATTCATCGTCTACGACACACATCTATGGGTTATTAGCTAGATTAGTTAGTGGTATGGGTGGCCCTAATATACCATCTATCTCTTCAACCTTAATCCTTATAGTCTGTATAGGATTTGTTGAAAATCGGGGCAGAGATAAATTTTTGTCAAAAATAATTTTCAATAATCCTTGAGAAAGGAGAGCAATAAGAATCTAGGATTTCATCAAAATAGCTTTAACCACATGTGGCTTAATGATATTGTTTCACACTTAGCAAAGCCTAGGTTTCAAGGGTGGGCGCTAGGGTCCTTAGGTTCTGCAGTCATCTAGCTCTCATACCAACCCTGTTGGCCCCCGGCTTTGTACACCAGAAACCTCATGTATTTACAATACCATCCCTAGATCAGTAGATTGTACACACATGGCAAAGTTACATATCACATAGCTGACATCGTTATAAAGGTTTTACAATACATTAATAATACATGGGTTGCCTGAGTGGTACCCAAATAGATCAAGCATGATCAATTACAATACCAAATACCAAAAGAGATAGATAAGGTAGCGGAAGCGAAGCAGCGACGGTCCATCTTATTCCAGAGGCAGCGACTGGTGAACCTAGGTCCCTACTCCACCGTCATCGGCACCTCCTCGTCAGCATAGGACGCATACGGGTCGGCTCCAACACCTTCTTCTAAAAGAGTTAATTAAGCAAGGATGAGTACCAACCGTACCTAGCAAGCCACTACTACAAAATGCATTTAGTGCACATAGGTGTTCAAGGATGGCTTGGTTTATTTGCATAAAGCTAGATTTTACAAATTATTTTACAAACCTATGACTTAACAGTTTTAACTGAAAACAGTATTAAATTGAAGTTGTCGTTATCCACCTTCCTCAAGCTTCGCTTGGTCCGGTTTACCCTCACATCCAGTTTTTCATATTCTACATCATTCCGACCTTCCCGCACGTCGGGCAAGGTCACACATTCCCTCCCAATCCTATTCTAAGCAAGATTAAAACTTATGTGGCTAGTCAAGAGTAGTACAAGTCTCGGCGCTCAATTAACCACGAGCATGGCTATTCAAATGGATTTGTTTACTCACACTACAGTGGATGTACGCTTTTAATCCTGTACTCCGTGACGCACCCAACACATGAGACTTGTCACAGCCCGGTTTTTCGGTTACCCTCGCATTGCAGCACCCGCTCCAAGAACTATGGATTCCCATTGCATCCCAGCCCCCAACCCTACCTTGTGCCAGCGATGAGAGGAGTCATGGCGTTTTCGAGGTACTAGGGGGTTACATAATACATATATATATATATATATATACTTAGGTGTATTTTAGGTTTTCGTCATGACATTCCATCAATCTAGCATATCTTCCGTCAGAAGGGTTACAACTGCAGAACTACCATGGCAGGTGTCGTGTCACTCGGGTTACCTAATCCGCCAGGCCTATACCCACTCGAGAAATGCGGTCATACTTGGTTCGTTTCCTGCATAGCTTCTTGACTCGGTCCTTAACTGACTGGGGTCGACGACTTGCTATTTCATAGAACCACTTATATTCTATCCGTGCCACCCCAATCGAAAATGTTTTGTTTTATTAAGGTTTTGGTTTTCACAAAGGTTTTGAATTGCGGGTGGCGCGCATGTCTTCACCCATCTTTCAATAATCACTCACACAGAGTGATCAACGCATTCACATCCGCACCATACGTGGATTGTATATTCATCTAATCAAGCAATGCTAAGCAGTGTCAATAATTGACCACACATAAATAATAGACTCACGTAACAAGGATACATGGGTAACAATTTCAAAGATCGCTTACAAACAAATTTAGGTACGCATTTTCATAAGTAGCATGTAATTTTGTTTGCAACCAATACATTTATAAAAATAGGATCAACATGCTCAAGGAGGAGAGCGTAGTGACTTGCCTTGATTAGTCAATGGCTCCTCATCGACTGTTGCGGCTTCGTCTTCACAGATTTACCCTGTTTGGCAATTGTCGGGTCAAAACCAATCTTCCTATTCTAACACAAAGGGGCAAAAACCTAGAAAAAAGGATAAAAATAAAAACAAGTGCCATTGGGTAGGTCTTGATTTTAGAATAATTTTGGTGAAAGTTTCATCGATATCCGATTTAAAATGAGAGAGTTATGGCCTTCCGAAGTTTCAAATTTGAATTAAATCAAATTAATTGTCAAAATCTACTGTTAAGCCATTTTTCTATTTTTGAGATTATTTTTTATAAGAAAATACCTTGTATCACTAACAGATAGGTCTCGTAACCTTTTCTTTCGTAAAACAATTTTTTATGTAAAGGAAAAGGCCCTTGACCTGGTCAAATTGACCATTTAAAATGGCCTTGGGTCCACATGTCAGTGAAAGAGACTTTTAAGCATGGCTTTAAACACATTTTAGTAGTAAATGGCACCCACATGTCAGCCTAACATATTAAACATTTTATTAACTTGATTATCTCCATTAGTGCTTAATTAATCTGGCCGGGCCCACATGTCAGTCTCTCCTTTGCCCTCTCTTCTTTCCTTCATCTTTCTCTCTGCTCTCTCTCTCGCTCTCTCTCCCATTGGCACGCCGATGCTATGGCTGGCCCGTGCGGTAGCTGGCCAGGTCGTAGGCCAGTGCGGCCAGCGAGGGGAGGCCTAGGGGGACCTCATCCACTCGTGGATGACGGCGTAGCTGCTGCGACAACGTGGGGAGGCGTAGGCGACTGGGTCTGGCGGCGTGGTGGCTCGGAAGGAAGGGGTGCCGGCAAATGCGGTGGCGGAGCAGCGAAGCTGAGGCTGGTGGCGAGGTCTCGGAGGACCGGTGGGGTTCGCCTAAGCTCTCGCAAATGCGGTCGACTGCTTAAGGGTAGTCGAGCGCACGGTTCGTCCACGCTCCCAGTGACCGAAAAACGACAGGGTTCGCATGGATCGTTCACACGGTCCAGCGATGACGCTGGCTTGCAGTTCGTCCTCGCGCCCTAAGTGTTCGTCCACGGGCTCGGGGTGTTCGTCCGTGGCTCAAGGTGGTTGGTACGGTTTTATAAGCCATGGGTGGCCATGGGAGCTTGGTGGAGAAGCCAAGGCGGTCGTCGTCCTCGTCGTCCTATGGCTGACGTGAGCTCGTACGAGGAGCAGGGCCAGGTGAGGGGATGATGCTATATATCAATAGTGCCACCCTGTGCAGCGTTACGGCGATGGCGTGAAAGTCGCTACCGCGGGCCCCCTGAAGCTATTGGCGAGGTGTGCGGTGCGAGCGAGAGTACGTGCGCTCGGACGAGTCGGCTTCAAGCATGCGCACTCGATTCCCGGGAGGAGCAGTGGTGCGGCGACAGCTCGGCGGCTTGCTTAGGGTTTGGCAGTGACACGGCGTTACTCGGCGACGGCAGGGCACGACTGATGGGGCGGACTAGCGCACCGACGACAGGAGGGCATGGTGCTCCGGCTGGCACGACGACGACAGTGAGCGGCGGCGTCGTGGCTCTATAGGGAAGAAAAGGGAATCGAGCCAAGGTGGTGGCCGCCTCGGCTCGACGGCTTGCCAATCCGGCTTGGCCGCGTGGGCCTAGGCAGGCTGGGCCGGCTGGGCCCGGAAGGAAAGAAGAAGGGGAAAGCCGAGGGATCAAATTAAACTTTTTAGTGAAAGAAGAAGAATTAGGGTTTGGGTTCGGATGGGCTTGGCTAGGTCAATGGGGAGCAAAATTAGACTTTTCTGAAAAGCTAGTAAATTAGTGTCTTAAAGAATTTAGTTTCACAAAGTGGTTTTTAGAAAATAAATTATTAGTTTCTTCATTTGTAAAATAATTCTTTAAAGGAATATTATTAATTCATAAAAAGAGCCTTTTGGGAAAATATATTTAGCATTTGCTTTTATTTGCAAATGTTTCTTAACTGATATTATTTCATAATCATGGTTCTTCAGTAAATATTATTTTGGTTTAATTCATTTATTTGATTTAATTTGGCACTGGCATTACATGAAAAAGAAAAGGAAAACCAATAAATACCAGCATGAGAGAATTTTGAAAAAAAAAGATTATTGATTATTCCAAATTTTGTTTTCGTATTTTGAATTCGAAATTTTCGGGTGTTACAGATTCGCAGCCGGGCGGTGCTGCGACGGGATCCACCGCCTGGCAGCCCCACAACGGGTGGATCCGCCGTCGCTACCGCGTCCATCGGGGTACAGAGGGTAGTGGTGGAAGTGCGGGTAGTGGTACCGGTGGCCTTAACGATGGCGACAGCGATGGTGGACTGCAGCGACGACGTCATCGGCGGATGGGAGCTAAGCTTGGATTTCGGGGTTCGATTTTTGGGATTTTTATTTCTTTTCACACTTTTTCTTTTTGCAGGTGGACGACATAAGCACTTGCCCACGAAAATCGGATTTTCGTGTGCGGATGCGCCATTCGCATGAAAAAATAGTTTTTTAGAGACCTCCAGAAAGACGGGAGATCCAACCGCATGCAAAAATTGGTTTTGTCCACATGAAAAATGCTTTTTGTGATAGAGATAATTAAGATGTGGATAATCAACAAAAAAATAGTTAAATTGAGGCAATTTCCTTACATATGGAACAGCCAGCTGCAACTGCAAGCACATCTGTTGACATTTAAATACCAAATTACCAACATTTGTTTAATTTTACGATAGAACAAGTCTACGTATGCAGATTCTACATCAGACTGTCGTGGTATGTTAGTGGCTTGCCCTGAATAGACGAAATGCCCTATATGGAATCAACCGTCACCAAATTTTAAATTTAAAACTTAATTTTAGAGTTGTTTTTATAATATTTTTAATATAATTTATTTTTTAGTATTAGCTTTTAAGTTACTAATAGTAAGGATATGTATATAAAAGTTTTGTTGTAGTCGCTAATAGCCGTTTTGCTTTATTAGCAAAGAAACCCGTGCGTTAAAACGGGCAGATTCAAATTTAATTGTACATGCGCATTTTCTTTTTTTTTTACCTTACAATTATCACACTTTGCTTTTCCTCTACATGGAAGCCAATGCAGCTTCTTAGCTATCATTGCTTCAGCCCTTTTAAAATCGGCTACTGCCTTGCTTCGCCTTCTCGCTCTTCGAGCAACCATTGTTTAATCTTCTCCCTTCCTTCCTGAATCAAATAATCATCATCGTGTCCTCCCTGATAGCCAAAAAAAAACGGTACGAATTACCCCCTAAGCTTTCGTGGTCGACCGAATTATATCCCTGAACTCGAATACTAGACATTTTACACCCTCAACTATTCAAATCAAACAAATAATTCTCCGACTCAATCCGGAGTAGTTTTGGTCCTACGTGACATACGTGTGGCAGTTCAGTCAGCAATTCTTTTAAAACAAATCAGTCGGGCTCACTTGTAGATCTCTCTCTCTCACCTCTCTCTACCTCTCTCCTTATCCTCTCTCTCTTCTCCTAGACCATGGTGAAGAATGCGGCGGCGGCTGTTCCATTGAGCTCGCTGGCCAGGCTTCCACCTCTGGATGCGCCGACGCAGGCCACTGCTTGGCTCATAGCAAGCACCGTCGCTCTCCCTCTGGATGCGTCGCCGTCGGCCACTACTTGGCTCCCTATGTTGAGCTCTCACAGCAAGCTCCAACGCCCTCACCGTTGGAGCACTACTTGGTGTTCCACCTCACGGTGGAGGTGTTCCATTGATCTCGCTGGCCAGGCTTCCACCTCTGGATGCGCCGACGCAGGCCACTTGCTTGGCTCATAGCAAGCACCCGCCCTTCCCAAGCGATGTTGAGCTCTGCCGCTGGCCGCGGCCTCCAACGCCCTCACCAAGCTCGAGATGGCGGTGGGCTGGTCATTGCCTTTGCACGAGCTCCGGCTCCACCGCCGCTGTAGTTGCCTCCACGCAAGTCACCATCCTCAAGCGACTTCGAGCTTCGCCGCTAGCTGCGGCCTTCAACGCCTTCAGCGAGGTCAGTTGATGCCGATCGCCGCCTCTAGGGCCCTCCGCAAGGGGATGGATCCGAGAGAATAGAGAGGGTGGAGGATAGGATGGAGAGAGGTAGAAGGGGAGAGATCTGACAGTGGGCCCGACCGATTTTTTTTAAAGAATTGCTGACTAGACTGTCTCGTGTATGTCACGTATGACCAAAACCACTCCGGATTAAGTGGGAGAGGGAGTTTTGTCCGGTTTCAATAATTGAGGCTATAAAATATCTGGTAATCAAGTTTGGAGATGTAATTCGGTCGATCACGATAGTTCAGGGGTAATTATTACTTTTTCAAAAAAAACAAAAGGTTGCTTAAAAATCAGTTTGAGATTTGATAATCTGTAACGATTCGTCAGACCAACCATTCGAGATTACATGTAAAAAACATTAGAAGTAACTGATAGGTATCTCTAACTATTTATAATTATAAATTTTTACTGATATAATTATAAACCGATAGAGATTTTGGCCTAGCTAACCACCAGTTAGAAATTTCAGTTGGTCCAGCTCCACAACATGCTCGCGTCCGCTTTGACCAGCGTGAGTCGGTTACTCACACCACCACCTATCCGCAGTCTCTCTAACCCTGCTCTTCGCAGAAAAGTTGTCGCACGAATAAACTCTTCCTATGAGCAAGAGCAACCTGGAAGATGGATCTTTCATTACTTTTGTCAAAGATGCATATATCTGCAAGTTACACTATCTTTTGCCTTGCTCACTAATAAGCCACAATTCTTCTGCAATATATATTCTGATAAAACATATTTTGCAACCCATAATACTGCCCTCGTATATATAGTCAATAGCAACTCATGCATATAGAGCTGTATTGGTCGTGGAGATTCCATCTTCTTATGGAAGTAAAACAAATGTGCCCTTGATTGCAAGGACTCACTCATCAGTGTAAGGATTAACTGAAACAGTAATAAAGTAGTAATCACAAGCCGTTCTTACTCAAGCTACACAGACTCGTTGCACAAGTGTGTAACTGATCTTTACTACCGGTTTTTAACCTCCTTTAATACGGGTTGTAGCAACCGATACTAGAACACCGAGACTAAAGTGATGTATATTAAGTCAAAATATATGAGGGATGTGAGATTCGAACTCAAGATCACTTACCTCAGCCCTCACACACGTAACTATCCCACCAACTCCATACATCTGACTTATATAGATGTTTTCTTTTTAACTAAGCCTGAAGGCATCTTTAGTTTCGATTGGTATTATCAACCAGTACTACTAAAAATACATTTTTAATACCGGTTGGTAACATCAACCCGGACTAAAGATCCCTAAAGATGTATTTTTAGTATCGATTGGTAATACCAACCGAGACTAAAAATGTTTTTAGGACTTAACTTTTAGAACCGGTACTAAAGCATCTTTAGTACCGGTTTTAATCTAACTGAGATATTTGTGATTTTAGGTACTACGACGAAAGATCAGTTCTCCAGCAGTACTGCTAGAGAAGGCCTACCTAATCAGAACTTTTCGTGTTCATAATATTTAGCTTCAAGAATTATAGGCATGGCATGGCAATATCATTAAGAGTAGATAAAAAAACAAAATCGATTTCTATGCAAGTATGTCGAAAACATGCACGTACACAAATATTAGGTTTTGCAACAATAAGCAAGTATGACCAAACCCCATATGTAAAAGTATTTAGGCATCCAGTAACTTCACTATATTCTTCTGACCTCAAATGCGCCAACTTCATGAGTTGAATCCAGTAACTTCGCTGTATACAAATGCCTCAAATGACGGTGGTTGGCTCCGATGAGGTGAGCAAGCGACACGGCAGCGTAGTTCCTGGATACATGGTACGTGTTCGCGAGCGATTTGGATACAATCGATCTGGAAGGATGGACGCGTGCGTGGGAGGACGGGAGCAATCCAATCGATCTGGTGCTAGACGGAGCCACGCGCCAACAGGGACAGTCGACACAAGTATCATGAAGCGATCGGACTCGCGCTGGAAAGCGAAAGCCGTGTGCCATATGGGGACGGACGAAAGAAACACTACGTTGCAACGGGATGTAAAAGAAGTAAAGGGTTTGTCATCCCAAGCTAATTTCTCAAATAATTGAGGCTTATCACTTAAATTTGTATGACACATATATCTCTATGGGGCCGAACCAAGATGAAATATGGTCCTAGCAGTTGCGCTTAAAGGCCAGTATTTTTTTTAACAAGCAGAAACCACACTTGACGTCTAAACCCATTTCTCAAATTGAGATTTATCACTCGAATTAGTAAAAGACAAACGTATCGCTTGGCCTGTGAGCCAAACCAAACTAAAATGGCCTATGAGCCCGGTTTTTGCGCAAACCAAACTGATCGGGTGAAACCGCTGCCGAAGTGCATCGATCCAGCCATCCACACAACGCCGTAGTGGTGGACGAGGTTTCACCCGATCAGCGTGCACTGGCAGGCGAGCGTGAGGGAAAATCGATTTTTTCCCGTGCGGTCGCTTAAGTAGACCGCACGGGAAAATAACTCTCCTTCCCTCTCACTCACTTCAAATTTTTCACCTACTCTTTCTTCCTTTTCTTTTTATTCTCTCTTCTCTCTTTTTCTCTCCACTTCTCTCTTCTCTCTTCCTCTCCTCTCTTCTCCTTTCCTTCGAGCACGTGGGGCACTGGGCACGAGAGGCGGCCGGTTCGGCGCCGCCACTGACGAGGCGGCAGTTGGGAGCGGGCGAGCAGCGGCGCGGCCCCGCGTTTCCATGCGGTGGCCAGGAGCGGCAACGTGGCGGCGGGAGACGACAGCGAGACTTCGTGCGGTGGCCGACAGCGGGCGCGCTGTGGGCCGCTCGGGAGCGGCGCCATCTTCGTCCCCACCGGTGTCGCCGCCAACGACAAGGAGGACGAGGCTGCCGGAAACAGCGCCACTGGCCCCACGATGAGGAGGAGGAGGAGGAGGAGGAGGAGACGGTCGGATCTACGCCGCTCCTGCCGCCGCGACGGAGTCCGCCGCCTCCTCCATCGTGCGCTCGCGACGGCCGTATCCGTGCCGCCGCCGCCGCCGCCGGGATAGCTAGGGTTTTTATTTTTTTTTTGAATTTTTGTTTTTCCGTGCGGTCGACTTAACGCGACCGCACGGGAAGATCTATTATCCCGTGCGGTCAACTTAACTCGACCGCACGGGATAATAGATCTTTCCGTGCGGGCCGCTTAAGCCGACCGCACGGGATAATCGATCTTCCCGTGCGGTTGGACCGTCCGCACGCGAAAATGGTTTTTTTTCAGACCTTCTCGCGCGTGCGGGCAGGCCTTCCGCACGGGAAGATGCCTTTCGGCCCGCACGGAAAAACCGTTTTTGTAGTAGTGATACCTATCTCTGCGGCAATGCTGTAGGAAGCGATATAGATATATGCCTAGGTGATAGGATGACATGCAAATCCATTACGATTTTGAAAACGTGTGAACCGGACGACGGATTAAAATTTTGAATGCGCGCGAAGCGAACGATGACGGACGAAGGTTTTGGGTGACGATCAGAAAATTAGCAATTTATTAAGTAGTTAAGATTATATATATATATATACACACACTAAAAAATGCTCGTACGTTGCAATGGGTAAAGACTTTTTTTCAGTAATACAATAATAACTATTAAGAGCTAAGCAATAAATTAAAACATTAGGTCGCTATTATACATTATAATTGAAAAAGTTAATAAAAATCCTTTCGTCGTTTTGGACCAAAAGCCCATTCCTACCTTCCCTTTCAGCTCCCAGCCCATTCTCTCTTTGGTTCAGCCCACGAGTGGAGCCATGGGCCGGCTCGTGCCTAGTCGTCTTCAATGATGCCGACTCATGCCAGTACGATGACGCAGCCGATCCTTTTCATCAAATCCAACCGAATCTCTCTCCATCTATCAAAATTGGTTGAGGGTTTTTTATCCATTCGATCTCCTCTTTCTGGTTTTCCCAAAATCGGAGTGAATCTGTAAAACTCAAGACAAAAATGGCCAGGGAAGCTCGCCGGCTGACCATCATCGGCAACAGTTAAACGAAGATTACAAACTGAATTGAAAGGAGAAATCATGAGAAAAATAACGAGGAAGGAGTGGGGAATCATTTTTTGCTATCAATTGAAGAAAAAAATGCACAAGAAGGTAGATCGATGTGGCGGCGGCTGAAGCAACCGATCGGATCAGACAAAAAACTTGGGCGGCTGGAGCAACGGATCGGATCGGACAAAAAAATGGACAAAAAGAACTCTTTTGCGTGCGCAACAGAAAAAACTATGATCGAAAGTTGATTCCGCTTAAAAAAACCGGCTACCGAAAAAACTATAGGAAGCCAAAAAGTCGTGTGGACCCAAAAAAAGACCACATGTGCAAAACCGGCGAAGAAAAAAAACTGCATGGACCCAAAAAAGACCACGTGCGCAAAATCGAAGACGGACAAAAATAGTGGACGGACCGAAGAATAAACATGAATGCTTATGTATATTTTATTAAGTATATAGATATAGATATAGATGATAGAGAAAATCATATACTCGTACACCGATATTATATTGGAATAAGATGACATACCAAAATTTTGAGAAAAAACATCTTCAATTTTTATAATAGTGTATCAAGATTTTTTTCCTCTATAGTCGGTTCTCATTTTCTCATGTGCCATCGGGACACCTAACCACATCACTTCCTTTTTTTAATTCATTGTACGATTTTATTCTGATTTTTATTTTTTAGAGTGAAAGCGATTCTGCGATTGGAGTGCAATGTGCTTGATCCAATAGCTAGCCAAAAAACATTTCTTTTACATGGCTACTCATCGCCAAATGTTAATGACACGACGTTGAGAAAACGGTTTATTTTTATAATAAATTTTTGTAAGACCTATTCTTAAAATAAGTTTTTTAAAAGAGTCAATTTGTCAAATTTTCAGGAAAAAGAACATGAATGCGTAGGGGATTGAGAATTTTTTTTAAGCAAACATGTATTTGGATGGAGCTAGGGATGAAAACGGTACGGAAACGGACGGAAACCATCTTTATCGTTTTCGTTTTCATATTTTTTTCGGAATCGGAAACGGAATCGGAAACCCCGGATACGAAAACGGAATCGAATATAATCGAAACCGAAAACGAAACGAAAATGAATCGGCGCGGATACGGTAACGAAAATTTATCGGAATAAAAAAAACCCTCAAACTAAGCTTTAAACTTTGTCAAGTCTAATTCTCAAGTCTCAACAATCAACAATATATCACAAAAAACACATATATCAAATCCAATTGTTAAGTCACAAGTCTCAACAGTACATCATAAACAATCAGTCATAGTTCATCACAAACCCAATCACATAGTGAATAGCTTGCTTTAACCAAGTCTCCGGGGCGCGGCGGCGCGAGACCGCAAGGGGCGCGGCCGCGCAGGGCCGCGAGGGGCGAGGGGGCGAGGACGGCCGCGGGGGCGAGGGGGCGAGGACGGCCGGGGCGCGGCGGCGCGAGACCGCAGGGGCGCGGCCGCGCAGGGCCGTGGGGGCGGGGGGGCGAGGACGGCGTGGGGCCGCGGGGGCGAGGGGGGCGAGGACTGCAGGGGCTTGGCGGCGCGAGACGGCGGAGCCGCGGCCGCGCGGGGCCGCGGGGCGAGGACGGCAGGGGCGCAACGACGAGAGACGGCAGGGGCGCGGGGCCGTGGGGGCGAGGGCGGCGGGGGCGGGCGCAAGCGCGAGGACGGCGGGCCGGCGGGGACGCGACGGCACGAGACGGCGGCGGCGCGAGACGGCGGTGGCGCGAGATCTGGATGCCGCTCCTCCGCCCGGCTCGCTCTGACTCTCTGTCTCTCACTCTTCTCTATTCTCTAATCTCTATTCTGAATTAGGTTAGGACTTAGGGTAGATGCTGAGTTGGGTTGGGCTGGGGAGGTATTATGGACTTGTAGTTGTACTTGTATGGGCTTTCTGTAACTTCGGAAATTCCGAGAAAGTTTTCGGAAAATTTCCGACCGATTCCGAGTTCCGACGGAAACTGCTATTATCATATTCGATTCCGTTTCCGGCAAAATATTTTCGAATTCGTTTCCGTTTTCGAAAAATTCCGAAAAAATTCCGACCGACTGATTCCGTTTTCGAAAACTGGCCCGGAATCCGGAAAAATTCCGTACTGTTTTCATCCCTAGATGGAGCAAAGGAAAAATGTAGGACTTTTTTTTCCGAGGCTTTGACCACTATCTGATCCCTAACACGTTGGAGCGATGTAGTCTAAATACTTATAGAGTGAACACATTACTGTGCAATAGTGCTTTCTCACCGACATTGTCTATCAGAAAAACCAAGCAGCATCCTTATCCAATCGGAGAACCCAATCGACCAATCAACAGCACAAGCCACCCCATGATGACACACGCGGCGTGAGGCGGCGAGGTTGAGTGGTCAAACGGCAGCAGGAGTTGACGCAACACTCCAGCAGGAGGTGGCAGCTTGAGGAGAAGCAAGTGGTGACGGGAACTTGAGTAGCAGAAGGCGATGGCCTAAGTTCGAGCGGAAGAAGGTGCCCCGTCTCAACTTGAGATCGAGCATGGGAACAAGGAAGCAAACCGTTGCCTTGGGGTCTAGCAGGATGAAGCAGCTAGCGGCTCAAGGAGGAGGCGGAGGTGTCCTCTTGGCCCCGTCAGATGTTCAGGGTCATCTTTAAGCACTGATAAGTTTACAACTTTTGTTTCCCTCCCCTTCCCAATCGATGGTTCTCTCACCCTGATTTGTTGATGGAGTTGCTTGAGTTTATTTGCTCAGTCAAGTCTTGATCTACTGAAAGATTAGGTCTTCTCGAAGGGGATTTTAGATATTTTGGGATTTGTTCATGTGTTTATGTTTTTTTCCTTTCTGGTCGATTCTAGTTTTTTTTTTGATTTGTTCATGGATTGTTGTGTTTTTTGATGCCATGTATCGGATGCAGTTAGATGCAGGACTACGGACGAAGAGAACCGAAATAGGAAGTGACCGAAAAGAATTGCATGAACGATGATTTTCGGTTGGATGCGGTGTCACTGCTAAAAAACGATTTTTCTGAACGAGACCTCCGATAGATTCCAGACGGGCCAAAAGTGACCGTGCCTGGAAAAACCGATGCGACATTATTCCGTGCGGTCCACTTAAGGGACCGCACGGAAAAATGGATTTTCCCGCCCGTGCGGTCCACTTAAGCCGCCCGTACGAAAAGGGCCCGTTTGACAGTAATGTTGAACATATTGTCGGGACATTTTCAGGATTTTTCCTACCCATTTTCCTTCTCCTCTTCTTTATAATGCTATAATTTATTCTGTGGGCTGGATAAAATAAAGTGGATTTTTGTGGAGATATATAAAAACACCTAGTTTCCATTTTCCTTGGTTGCACACAAAAATTCCTTATATTTTATTCTCAGCAAAATAAAGAAAATTGGCTTGTCTGAAATTAGATTGAATTTTTAGGGGGTCAAAACTAATAAAATAAATTCTGGAAAAATTATATTAATTCATTATAAATAAGATAGTATTTGAATAAATTATGTTCCATATACACTTTCATATAATTTAATGCATTTTTGGATGAGGTACGAGTTTTGCCGATTAGGGTTTAGGATTATATTGGATTTTTACTCCTTTGACCAATTTAATTGGGGATATAGATGTAAAGATAAAATCATGCCAAAATTCCAGTGAGTCTAACATATTGAGTAGCATCCACATGAATTTTTTCCATGATTTTATCTTACACCAATTATTTTTAACAATTCACTAAACTTATCTTTGAGTCTGTCGTCAAAACAGTCATAACTCGAGTGGCCTTCGATAAAACAGCTATATCTTTTTCATATGTATTCGAAATCAGACATATAATATATCGACGGACATCTACAGAAAAAGTTACATCCGTTGCTCCCCGTCTTTGCCGGGTTCAGCGAAATCAAAATTTCAAAATTCCGCTTGCAAGATTGTGTTTTTGAGGTGAGAAGCTTCGGGACTCATTTCGATAGAACTTTGAAAAATTCTATGGACCACATATTTCGTTCATTCGAGCTTAAATTTTTTGTGGTTGGTTCTTGCATGCTCCTATGTGTGAAAAAAATATTAGAAAAATAAAATAAAAATAAAAAAGTTGCACCTCTCTCCTCTACACTAGAGAGAGAAAAAAGAAAGATTGGAGGGGGGACGGCGTCAGTATTTAAAATCCTCTGAATGATGCGGTATATGTATTTAAAATGTATTTTTCTAATTGGAATATTTAAAGGAAGGCGAACTCATGGAATATTTAAAAATAAATGGGTCAAAACAGTCAAACTGGAGATTATTCCTAAACCCTAATCGGCCAAATCGATACACATCTCATATGTGTATTTTTTTGCATAAAAATGTATAGGGGAAATAATTTATTCAAATACTAATCTATTTATCATGAATTAATATAATTTTTCCAGATTTTATTTTATAGGTTTTGACCTCCTAATAATTCAGATCAATTTTGGCTGAACTGGATTTCCGTGCGGGCCTCTTAAGCCGCCCGCACGGAAAGATAATCTTTCCGTGCGGGCAGTTAAGCCGCCCGCACGCGATGATCATCACCGCCTATATAGTTGCGCGTGGGCTCCGAAATTTTCTAACACCCGACGAAATCCAGATCCTCAAGGGCTCTCCTCCTCCGCCGGCAGCCTACGCCTCTGCCTCCGCCTCTGCCGGCCTCCTCCGCCTCCGGCCTCCACCGCCCCCTCCCCGCCGCCGGTCTCCTCCGCCTCCGGCCTCCACCGCCGCCTCCCCGCCTCCGGCCTCCACCATCGCCTCCACCACCGCCGCCGGTGGAGTCTTCTCGGGTGTGCCGGCGCATCGCCGCCTCCATCGACGGCCGCCTCCACCGACTGCCACCTCCACCACCACCACCACCTCCACCGCCACCGAGGCCACCGCCACCGCCTCCTCCACGGCCGCCGCCGCCGCCTCCACCGACGACGACGACACCATAATCGCCGCCGGCGCCGGCCGTGAAATTATTTTTTTTTATAATTTGTGATGTGAATTTATTTGTAAATTTAATTGTACAAAAAAAATTAGTTGGAAAGTATATATGTGAAATTGTGATGATGTGAAATTAATTTTGTGTTATTTGGGAAGTATATCCCGATCCGCACCGCTGCCGCCGGGATAGCTAGGGTTTTTTTTTTTTGAATTTTTTTTCGTGCGGTCGACTTAACGCGACCGCACAGGAAGATCGATTATCCCGTGCGGTCGGGTTAAGCGGCCTGCACGGGATAATGGATCTTTCCGTGCAGGCTGCTTAAGCCGATCGCACGGGATAATCATTCTTCCCGTGCGGTTGGGCCGCCCGCACGCGAAAATGGTCTTTTTCCAGACCTTCTCGCGCGTGCGGGCAGGCCTTCCGCACGAAAAGATGCCTTTCGGCCCGCACGAAAAAACCGTTTCTGTAGTAGTGTGTGGGAACGACGGACGAAGCGGAAAGGGGAGGAAACAAAGATGGTCGACAGGACAAACTATCGGGAGCGATGGGTGAAATTGATCGGGACTCGGCAATGGCGAACGAAAATCACACGTGACGATCGGAAAGATGCAGATTTTCTAAGTAGGTTAGGTTATATATATATATATATATATATATATATATATATATATATATATATATATATATATATATATATATATATAAAATACCCGTACGTTGTAACGGGTAAAGATATTTTCAGTGGTACAACAACTAGAACAACTATTAGAAGCTATAATGAGATTAATTTTACGTAAATTTGTAATCTATCTTGGTCAGAAAATAAATTCACATAATAAAATCATCTAGCTAAAGTTCTCATTGGTTCCATTTAGTTAGAATTGAAATAATAAGCAGTTATAAAATTTTTCATAATTTTTCAGCAACTTTAAGCAGTTAAAATGGTACTAATGTCCTTTCTGTAAAAAAAAATTCAAAACAGGCCAAAAAGCCTGCATGGCTAAGCAGCAGTGCGCGCGTGGCTCGGATTGCGCGTGATTCCAGCCCAGCCCGACTTCGCATGTGTGACCCATGAAGGACACCGGCCCAGGGGCGACGCCGGTCCGACGCGAGAGGGACCGGAGCCGTCCGATCTAATGGACGACTCAGATTTCCCCCGAGTCGATAAAAACATAAAGTCCACGAAAACCTAACCCTAATCCATGGCTTTCCCACTACGTCCAAAAAACAAAGTCCCTCTCCGCCGTTCCCACTCCCTCCCACTCCCTCTCTACCCACCGACATCGCCGCTCCCTCTTCGCCACTCCCCCTCCCTCCACCGGTGGCTGGATTTTTGCTCGATTTGGGTTTTTTTTCCGTTTGTCGTTCTTCAATTCTTGTATTTGAGATCTAATTCGAGAAAATTTTGTAACCATTATTCGTATGTTGTATACGCTAGTTCTCCTGATGTAACACAGACTGGTTTAAACTTAGTCCCATATATATATATATATATATATGTAAAATCTCAATCAAAACCGATTTGACGTGGACTCGGGATGATTTTTGTGTGTTGTTTGACGTGGACTCGGGATGTTGCTGACGAAAAAGTTTAGGTAATGACGGACGAAAATTTTCACCAAAATCCTTATGTATTTTTTATTAGGTATAAAGGTATAAATATAGATATAGATAGATTTTGAAGTATTTAAATGAATTTTGAATTTGATTACCAAATATAATTAATTTAGCTTGATTTAGTGGGATAAGGGCCTCGCCCAACTGTGAGGTCCATTATGGCCCACCAGCTTGGGCTGGTGCTGATCTGTTGTACATGCGTTCTTTTTAATTTTTGGAAGAATTCGCGCGCGGTGACGTGAGATGACGACGAACGAAAAATATTTGCTGGAATAGTTACGTATTTTTTAAGTAGGTATATATAGATTAGCAAAATACCTGTGCATTACACCGGGTAATGGTGGGGTGGATAAAGTTTAACTCAATGATTTTTTGAAGCACTCAAATATGACAATAAACATCGGTGATTTGTATATTAATCGCAAAGGTTTTTTTTGGACAATTATTCCGGTCTCTGACGTGTTAGCCCAGTGATTGTATCATGCGAGGAACAAACATTGAATGTCTCGGTCACTTTCACGTAAGAGGCATAGGTAAGTTTATCATAAAAGGACAGCGCGCTTTCTCACTCTCTCAGCTCTCGCGTGCCAAGTGTGCGATCTTGCTTCCAAAATCGTACATGGACTCGTGTGGGGACCGGTCATGTGACGCGTGGATGATAGATAGCGCATGGACTCTAATATGTCGTGTCTCGCGGAAAATTTTAATTTTTTTACAATCAAT
Organism: Oryza officinalis; assembly: GCA_008326285.1. Lineage (NCBI taxonomy): Eukaryota > Viridiplantae > Streptophyta > Magnoliopsida > Poales > Poaceae > Oryza > Oryza officinalis. Next base: position 38,925,544 of record BDMV01000007.1, read on the forward strand.
AATTTTTATCTCAAACAAATATTAAAGTGAAAGTAACGGTGATTTTGATGTCAACAATAAAAAATAAATAATAAAAGAAAACATCACCTGTCTACGAAGTAGGTATGTGTATAGCAACAAATAGTTTTTTTCAGCGAAATTCCACAATCTAAAATACAATGGCACTTGACCACAAAAAGTCTCAAGCTCGTAGTTTTTTTTCATAAAAAATTCAAAGCTTTATTTGAGGAGACCGAATTTGGCTTGATCGGCCCAATAAACTATCTAAACTGATTAAAATGCATTTAAGCCAGTTCGCATCCGGGACAGCATCTCCTTAGTGGCGGCGGTCGTAGGTCACAGGGGAGGGGGGAAGGGGAGGAGGACCCCTCCTAATTTGGCCATGGTGGAGGGATCAACCAACGACCGGATCCAGATCTGGCGGCCAGAGGCATGAACGAGCTTGGGTTGTGGCTGGTGGCCATGGCCAACAAGCAGACGAGGAGGAGGTCTGTCGTTGCAGCTCCGAGCAGTGGCTTGACCAGGCGGCGACGATACTCAGCTGAGGTGGAACGGTGGTGGGTCGGTTTGTGCAGGTCTTGGAGCAGGAAAACCCTCGGGTGGTGCATGGAAGGTGATGGGCCGATGGTGGGTCATCTCCCTCGTTGTTGGCCGGGTACCTTTCCTTTTCTATGGAGCTCCTCCCCTCCTTTTATGAGGAGTTCCACGCGTGTAGGGTGGAGGTGACGGTCAAAGAGGAGGTGATGGCGGCGGCACGATGATGGAGCTGCTCCAAGAGGAGCCTTTGTGAGCCTACTGAAGCTGTGGTGTGTTGGCCTTTGTGGTGTTTGGGTGATGTCACTTTTGGACAGGATGGTTGTGTGCTGGGTTGGACCGGGAATCGTTAGTGAAAACCTTTTACGATATGTTGCCCGGTTTGATGACAGCAACACCTTTGATGCTACTCACCTTGCTGGAGGCGTTGTATTCCCTACTCCCACACTAAACTCTAGGTGGAAACCTTGCCCGGGCTTTCAGACGAGTGGTGATGGCGTTTCACATCGTGTCCTTGGGGGCACCGCTTTGGAGAACCTTCCTCGTGCAACGGTGATCGTTTATGGACTCTTACATTGGCTCAAGTCCTCTTTCTTTCGTTCTAAAGCTCTTCATGCTTAGGTTGTTCAATGAGGTCTTTGCCTTCTTGATTCTAGCTTTTGCTTGCGGCAGATGGCGTGTTCTCTTCATTGGATTATGCTAGGAGGAGTTGGAGCTACTCATTGTTGGGGTGCGATGATGTTGGGCAACGATGGCATGTTGCGGTCTCCTTCTAGGTGCGCTTGTGCCTGCTGTGTTGCTGGAAGTCGAAGCCGCTGTGTCGCTAGAGGCGGCAAGCTTAGCAACGATAACATGAGTTTCACAAAATCAGAGCTACTTTGTTGTTTTCGCAATAAGCATGGCAACAATACCCTGCGTTTGGACTCCATCATTAACTACTACAGAAAGGCCTTTGGTGCTGGTTGGGAACTGGCCATAGGTGCCGGATTTCCCAACCGGCACCCAGAAGGCGACACCTTTGAGTCTCCTTAAGTGTGCGGTTTAAGAACCAGCACATTTAAGGTTCCCGGGATGCAAAAAAAAATTGGCTCGATGCACCGACTTGAATCGAGCCGATGCACCGAGCGCATTCCCCCCGCTTCATCCCCCAAAATCAATCCACAACGAACAAAATCAATCCAAAATCAATCTGTCGGTCATTATCACAACAACACAACCACAAGAATCAAGTCGGATCTACCCGCGGGAGCCACCGACGTCGCCGCTGCTACTGGATCCATCGCGGGAGAAGCCGCCGTCGCCTGCTCCACCGAATCTTCCCGTTGGAGCGCCGGTGCCACCACCGCCGCTGCGGGAGAAGCTTGGGGGCAGAGGTGGAGGGGGAGGGGGTAGAGGACCGCTGAATTCGCCTGCCAGAAATGCCACTGTCACCACCTTCGCTAGGTCCGCTTGCAGGAGCGCAGATGCCGGTGGGAAGCTTGGGGGCGAAGTGGGATGGGGTAGAGGACTGCCGGATCTGCCCACCGGAAATGCCACCACTGCGGCCTTCGTAGGATTTGCCCGTCGGAGAAGCTTGGGGATGGAGGGGGAGGGGGAGGGGGTAGAGGACCGTCGGATCCGGCCCATGGGAGCCATCGCCTTCGCCGGATCTATCACCGACGAGGGAGGTGAGAGGAAAGGGGGCGGGGATGAGAAAGGGAGCCGACGGAGAATGGAGGAGAGCTCGAGAGAGGGAGAGAGGCGAGAGGAGGTGGCAAGGAGGGGAGTGGATAAGCCCCAGCCCTCCTCACGACACCCGTGCTAAGAAGATATTCCAGCTCGGCTCGGTTTGTTCAGGAGTATAGGCGTCGGTTTTTCTAAGAACCGACACCTTTAGTCATTTAAAGGTATCAGTTTTTTGTATTTTCATTCGGTGGGGGTTGAAAAAACACTATAGGTCCTAGTTTTAGCTGTTCCGGTACCTATAGTGCTGACCTGTATATGCCTTTTTTAGTAGTGATTATTAGTTGTTTGATGGGTTGGAGTGTGATCTTGCATGTGTTGTGCGCCTTTTAGTGGACTGCTTGTTTGGCGAGGCTTTCCTCACTGAGTTGTTTTTTTTTTCATGTAACCTGTCTAGGTTTTTCTCCTAGTTATTGAAATATAATTGATAGTTCTCGTATTGGTTTAGTTTAAAAATAATTAGGAGTTAAGCTAATTATATATTTTAACGAGTAATTTTAGTTTCCTTTAAGGTATCTCTTACTAACACAGGCACTTTATTAATTCCAAATTACTTTTCATTCTAAATTTATCCTAAGTTAAATATTTCAATATTTGATTATTAGTTAACTCATATATATAGTTTAAATATACGATTTATATTTTCATAATATATAATTCATATCATGATAAACTACATAATATTTCAAAAATTAATAGTCAAATTTAGAGATGTTTGACATAGAACAACCCTAGTACGACAAGTAATTTAGATCGGATGGAGCACTAAATTTTGGATAAAGAAGAAAAAGATTTGTTGGTACATCTTGATACCTGATAAGAACCGTATAATTTCTCTGTTTAGACGTGTTATTTTGCGAGAGGGAACCATTTGTACAAACCCCACATGGAGCAACTTCCATTGTCATTTAAATAAGAAATGGTCAACTCTTGCGGCATAAACGAATTAAATTTGACGTTAAACTTATTTGAAGTCTACGTACGTGTCACACCCTGAGGTTCTCCCAAATCGTAAAAATTAAATTTAATAATTTATCTGAGAAATTGTTGAATTAAATCTGGAGAAAAACCCAATTAAATAATGCATTAAAGAAGTGGAAACGGCAAGGTGGAATTTTTCCTGAGTTCCCCATGTCAAAATACATTAACAGGATTTTTAGTGGAATTTTCAGAGCCCTAAAAATAATTTTAACTAATTAAAAACCCTCAAGCGCAATAAATAAATCCCTGGGAAAAATTCCTTTTCTTTTTCCTTTCTTTTTCTTTTTCCTCTTCTCGGGCCGTCGGCCCATTTTTTTTTTCCCCTCGGCCCAAGCCGAGCGCCGCCCCGCGCGCCGCTCTCCCCCCCGGACCGGCCCAGCCGGCCCAGGCCGCTTCCCCCTCCCGGCCCCGGGCCGCCTCTCCCCCTCGGCCCAAGCTGAGCCGCCGCCGCCCCTCTCCCCCTCGGGCCGGCCCAAGGCCGCGGCCCGAGGAAAAGTCCGCTCCGCCTCCCTCCGCCTTCCTCGCGCCGGCCGAACTCCGGCGAGAAACCCGGAGCCGCCGCGCCGCGCCCTAGCCGCACCCCTATAAATCCCGCCGCCCCTCTCCCTCCCCTCTGTTTCCCCCCTTCCGCCGCCGCCACCCCTAACCCTAGCGCCGCGCCGCCGCCTTCTTCCGCCGGTAAGCGCCGCCGCCGCCGCCCCTCCCCTTCCCCTCTCGGCGCCGCACCGCCGCACGCTCCGCGCCGCTCCGCTCCGCCGCTAGTGCGCAAGCCGCCGCCGCTCTGCGCCGCGCCCGCGCAAGCCGCCGCCGCTGCCGCGTTCGCGCCCGCGCCGCGCCGCCGCCGCGCCGTAGCCGGTTTCGGCTGGTCTCGGCCGCCGCGTGGCCGCCACGTGGCTGCTGCGTCGGCGCCACGTGCGTGCCACGTCGCCGCTCGCCGCCGCTGCCGCGGCTGACGTCAGCCCTAATCGCCGCCGCGGCTGACGTCAGCCCTAGCTCGGCTGACGTCAGCGCTGACGTCGCCGCTGACGTCACCCTAAGGATTTATTGCGCAATAATTAATTAAGGATTTTTCTGTTTTAGTAAAAACACAGATAACTTCAAAAATTCATAACTAATTCATCCGGACTCCGTTTTAGTCCGTTCAAGTCTCAGAAAATTCATAAAAATGCAGAGAATCCATTAAAAATAGTTTTATTCTTTGTTTCAGTAGACTTATAGCATGTATTGTTGTTTGCTTTGTTTGTCGTGTAGATTCCGGTAATTCCGATTCTCCGGTTTACTTCGAAGTCGTTGCCGAAGTCGACCCAGCGCAAGAGCAAGGCAAGTCATACTTATTCATTTGATCATGTTGTACCTAAATTGCGAAACAGTCTTATTTTTCTCTAAATACTGCATTGTTTTATAATGTCATTTATGGGATAGTTTACCTATTGTACTCAGCCTTATATTGTGATTACCTTATTCCTTTGATAGCTTGGGAAATAATTTGAATAGTTGCTACAATAGAACTTGCTTAGCCCTGCTTAGAAACATTAGCTCACAATTGGGTTGTTTAAAGTTTCATTAATACTTAATGATGGTTATTTCATGTTGGCTCGCGATGGTTAATCGTGGGTGATTTAATTAAATGTTTCAATTGAAATAGTGATTAATGGTGGGTTGTGAGCACATGGTTTTGATGGTCGTGCTCATGACGATTAAGGACCGGTTCGCGGGAAACCCTGGAAGAATTACCGTACTTTCCACAAGCCAGCGTGGGTAATGGCTGGATTCGGAGTATAGCTTTTTCCTAGCCGACGTTCCCCGGAAAGGGTGGGCGTGATGGAGTTGAGTCGGCCGGGGATATACCGGTTGCTTGGCTGCCGGATTCACCAAGGCACGAGAGGGGGCTGCCCGTTGCCGGGAAGCGGAGCGGGGGCGAAACCTGAGGTGTGGTGCGATTGGTTAGGAAGGGTTATGCGAAGGGTCCTGTCACAGCTCCTTTTCCAGTGTACCGTGGTGGTATGTTGGCGCACAGTAATGTGTTGTAGGACTGTGTCTTGTGGGTACAGTTGTACACCTCTGATCAGAGTAAAACTATTCGAATAGCCGTGCCCGCGGTTATGGGCGATCAACCAGATTCACCGTGATTAGTTGAACTCTTAAATAATTTGACTTAATGGAAATGGTTTAGTTCAGGTGGATGGTTGGGCCTGTCGCAACGTGGTGTAGCGTTGGACAGTGATGGTTTAATTATGACTAATTAATTCAACTGTTTTACTGTTTTCAACTATTGTTTTTAAATGCGTATTTTATGCAAAATAACCATTGCAGCTCTCCTTTGTTATTACTTGCATCATTATTTTCCTTTCCGGTATGACTTGTTGAGTACAGTGGGTAGTACTCAGTCTTGCTTTATTTTTCCCCACACCAGAGTTGGAGGTTGTTTCAGAGGAAGACTTTT
>BDMV01000007.1:38931323-39122069 GCA_008326285.1 Oryza officinalis
TTCAAAATCACTAAAAATAACTAAGTGCCATCATATCTAAATACGAAATTCACTAAAATACGGATAAAATAACCTACATTTCACTAAAATCCACTAAAACTTAACTAAAATAAACCTACATTTCACTAAAATCACTAAAAATGACCTAACTCACCCTAAAAATAGAGCCTAAAAGTAAAGTATTTTCATTAAATTAATTCAAAATCACTAAAAATAACTAAGTGCCATCATATCTAAATAACGAATTTCACTAAATACGGATAACCTACATTTTCACTAAAATCACTAAACTTAACTAAAATAACCTACATTTCACCCTAAACTAAGTTTCACTAAAATCAACTAAATGAGCTAACCGGCGGCGGCGCTTTGCGGACGAGGAGGCCGGCTGCGGCGCTTGCGGACGAGGAGGCGTTGTTTCTCAGTGCGTGGTGGCCTCTCTTAGGGTACTGTGACTTAGAAAAATTTTCGAATCCAGATCTAGATCCAGATGCAGTGTTCTGTGACATCTTAATCGGGCGTAAACAAAAAGCCCGACACGGATGACTCATCCGTGATAGTGTTTGACGCCAAATCCGTACCGCCGATGAGGATCCGGGCGTGCAGGACACACGAAGACCTGGGAGATCTGCTTAGCTCCAGTGCAGGTCCTAAAATTGATGAAGCGCGGGGCGTGCCAGTCAGTTTTGATCCTTGCCACTGACAAGATATGCGAAATAGCCATAATAAAAAGTCTATCGGCCGATAGGCCGATAGGGCAAAAACGTATCGGCCGATAGGCCGATAGCCAAAACAAAACCGATCGGCCGATGAGCCGATGGCACAATTCCAGCCGATGTACTGAACAAATATCTATATAGAGACGATCGGCTGACGATAACATGATGATGTAGCAATATGATATAGCATAATCCAGATAAATATAAGATAAACATTGATATGAAGATTAAAGCACACATCGGCCAGAAGTCCGATGGCAAAAACTCTCAACAAGCAGATAAAACAATAAATACTCTGTTGTCATCGGCCAGATCCAATCTATATGTAAAACTCTTAGGCCGATGCAACGTCCAGATAACTCATCGGCTGAAAACCCCGATGAAACCCTTATTGGCAGCCAACAAGCAGGCTAGAGATTACGGTTCTAATCACGACTTAGTAGGTCAAACCGAACTGATGCAGCACTAAGTATGAAAAGAAACGCAAGACCTAGACAATCAAGCCCTTGACTGATTTTCAGGGTGGTGGATACCTTAGCCAATCTAATCTAGCAAAGCAATTTAGTCGAATACCGGCATAAACCCTAAAGCGAATCTCGGCCGATAAGACTAAATCGAGAAGCCAAACCAGATTGACTAAGATATATGATAATAGGTGCTTACGTTGTTGAGATCAGAACGTCGAAGCCCTAGCCCCGACAACGCAGGCAGCCATAACGAGACTTACCCCTCGTGAGAAGGGCATGAACTCGCCGAAGAAGACGAAAGTAAAAGGTTGGCGATGCGCCGAAGTTGTATTGATCGTGTGATAAAAATTACATGAACTACGGGCTTACATATTTATACCCATAGGCTAACAAAAATCCTAACAGAATACGACTCAAACTTTCCTAAAGATAAGAAGGAAACTAACAAACTTATCCTAATTAAAAGATACAAGCCGCATCCTCCTCAAATTCGGTCTTCTCTGGATAAGATCTTCCCGAATCTAACAAGAATCCGACTGCTATTGGTGGTTGGTTCGAGATAACCCCCATCGGCCGATGTAGAACTCTAGGCCGATATTAGCTTTGAGCCGATATAGATCCTGGGCCGATGAGGACTTTGGGGCTTACCAAATTCTGGTGTTAACAGATAGGCTCTAGTGTAGGCCCGATAGAGATGACGTCATCTCTATCGGGCATTAAATTATGGCCCGTCACGGATGCTGTCATCCGTGACGGGTGCTAGTGTAGGCCCGATAGAGATGACATCATCTCTATCGGGCCTACACTAGAGCCCGTCACGGATGAGATTTGACTCCTATTCATCATTAACCTGAACTTTAAATAAATAACTGCAAAAAAATACTTCACAATGAAAATTCACTAATTTTTCATTACTCATAATAATTAACTTATTATCCCTAATAATTAAGTGAAGTACAATAATTCACTAAATTCGCAATAAAAATTATTACAAGTTGCATCAATTTACCTAAGCTTTTTTTACTAATACAAAATACTTCATGTGTACAACAGGATGGGTCACAAGGTTATGCCTTCCATATGATCTGATCGAGTATATGCCACAGGCTCTTCTGGATCATCATCAAGGTCGATTTGAGGTCGTACATGAAGATTCTGGTTGTATTCTTCTTCGTCGACGACGTTGTCAACACTAACAATTCGGTGCTTGCCATCCCTCACGATGTGCATCTTCTTGTTTGCGGGGTCCTTTATGTAGAAAATCTGCTCGACCTGTTTTGCAAGTACGAATGGTTCGTCGGCGTATCCAACCTTGGATAGATCTACTAAAGTGAAGCCTTCCTTATCGACTTTAACACCAGTGCGTATATTGACCCAACGGCATCGAAACAAAGGAACCTTGAACTTCACGTAGTTCAGCTCCCAGATTTGCTCAATGCGGCCGTAGTATGTGTTCGACCCCACTTGATCCTGGAAGGCATCTATACGGACTCCGCTGTTTTGCACTGTGCTTTTGTCATATTGCTGGACGGTGTAAAATGTGTATTCATTAATATCGTATCCTTGCCATGTGTCTATGGCCCAACACGGTCCCATTCCCAACAAGTGTACAGTCTCATTTGGGATATCCGTCGACATGGTGACACGATTCTTGAACCATGCGTTGAACCGAGAGTTATGTTCTCTGTTAATCCCCGTCTCAGATCGACCCGTGTTCTCCTGCCGGATTTTGGCTAAGTGCTCCTCAAAGTATAGGCTAACTTCTGCCATATGTTGGAGCACAGCAAAATGAGCCTGCCCGTAGGAAGCTTGATCGGGCCTAATTCTTTTCCTCCCGATTGTGCCAGCACCTGACAACCTTCCTTCGTGACGAGACGCTGGAACTCCGATAAGCTCGGCCTCAATGCATGCAGAATTCAATGACCTCCTCGGTCGTGTAGCCTTCAATGATGCTCCCCTCCGGTTTTGCTCTGTTCCGAACGTATGCCTTCAGAACTCCCATGTACCTCTCGAACGGGTACATTTCTCTTAGAAAAGCCGGGCCACATAGTTTTGTTTGCTTCACAAGATGAACAGGGAGATGAACCATGATATCAAAGAAAGACAGTGGAAAAAACATCTCCATGTGGCAGAGGGTATTGACAATATCGGTCTGCAACCCATCTAGATCTTCGGGATCTATAACTTTCTGTCCGATGGCATTGAAAAAGGCGCACAGACGTTGGATTGTATGACGGACTTTCGGTGGAAGAATGCCTCTGATAGCAACTGGCAAGATTTGTGTGATTAGCACGTGGCAATCGTGCGACTTCATTCCAACCAGTTTTAGGTCTTCCGATTTGACGTACTTACTAATCCTCGCTGAATAGCCCGATGAAACTTTAATATCTTTCAGGCATGATAACATTGCGATCTTCTCATCCTTCGACAGTGTGTGGCAAGCTGGAGGGAGGTACACTCTACCTGTCTCTGCATCTGTTACGGGCTGGAGTTCACTACGAATGTTCATTTCACTAAAATCAAGGCGCGCGTTCAACCCGTCCTTTGTTTTGCCAGGAATATTCAGCAGCAGGCCAACCAAACTCTCACACACATTCTTTTCTACATGTATGAGATCAATGCAATGACGGACATCAAGATCTTTCCAGTAAGGTAATCGCCAAAATATGGACTTTTTCTTCCACATACCCTTGTCCTTTGCCTGACTACGTTTTCTTTTCTTCTCAAACTCGTTGGTTATATCCTTGACCAAGTTGTGGACCTCATCTTCAGACAAATCCTTGGGAGCAGGCTGAAATTCTCTCTTACCGTTGAAAATATTCTTCTTCCTTCGAAATGCGTGACGTAGCGGGAGCCACCTCCTATGACCCATATAAACCATCTTTCGTGATTTCTTCAACCACCGACTGCGTGTATGTTCCATGCAGTCGGAGCTTGCCTTCTTTCCTTTCACGGTTTGGCCAGAAAGATTACCGAGGGCGGGATAGTCATTAATGGTGCAGAACAGTAGAACTCGTAGCTTGAAATTCTTCTGACCATACGCATCCCAAGTTTCCACACCTTCTTTCCAGAGCATCTCAAGATCGTCCATAACAGACTCCAAGAACACATCGATATCATTGCCCGGTTGTTTCGGTTCTTGGATTAGCAAGCACAGCATAATATATTTTCTTTTAAAGCACAACCATCGCGGTAGGTTAAAGTTTAAAATAAGAACTGGCCAGGTGCTGTGAGTACTACTCATGTCTCCAAAAGGATTCATGCCATCTGTACACAGACATAGCCTCATGTTTCTGGGGTCGGCAGCAAAGTCTTTATGTTTTCGATCGATATTCCTCCATTGAATCGAATTCGCTGGGTGTCTTAGCATACCGTCGTTCCTTCTCTCCGTGGCATGCCAACGTACTAAATTTGCCTCCTTGAGGTTTGCAAATATTCTTTTGAAACAATCAATGATAAGTAGATACCACACAACCTTCGCGGGACCACCCCGCTTTGATTTTTTTCCTTCGTCAGGACTTTTCTTACGCTTGTATCGAGAGGCCTTGCATACAGGAAAAGCATCTAACTCCGCATATTACTTGTGGTACAATATGCAGTCGTTTGGACAAGCGTGAATTCTACGGACCTCTAACCCTAGGGGACACAAAACCTGCTTTGTTTTATATGTCGTCTCGGGCAATGTGTTCCCATCAGGCAACATGGCCTTCAAAATTCCCAAAAGCTCTGTGAAACTCTTGTCTGTCCATCCACTACTTGCTTTCAGTTTTATTAGGTCCAAGGTAGCTGATAATTTGGTCTGCTTTGCTTTGCATCCGGCGTACAGAGGCGTCTGCGAGTCACTGACCAACCTGCTGAACTTTACGAAATCTCTCTCGTTGTAAGCTGGATCCTCAACGTCACGTAACATGTCTTATAGCAGATCATGATCAACATCAACCATTTCACCGCCTAGCGAAGAAGGTACAAACATGTCATGCTCATCTTCATCTTCCTGATTTTGCGCACCAGTACTGTCTGCAGCTGCACCACTTCCTGATTCTTGCTCTCCATACTTAACCCAACATGTGTAGCCCTCCATGAATCCTCGTTGTATCAGATGAGCGTGTACGTCCATTCGGCTATTAAACATATTCTCATTCTTGCAAACTGCACATGGACAACACATGTAATCGCTGTTTCTTCTTTTCCTATCCTCCTCCGCGACGTTTATAAAATTTAATACCCCATTTCTATACTCTTGACTATGACGTTTCACAGATTTCTCATACATCCAACTTCGATCCATCGCTACAGAAATGAAAAAAGAATCAGAGAAACATCTTATAAAATAAATACCGCTAAATTCATAAGAATTGATGAATTTTCTAAATTAATGATTATTATTTGTCACTTACCTTTATGAATTTACTGTTTTCTTTGGGAAAAAAAATAAAATTTCGCCCCCTCCAACCTCCCACCAGATTTGTGAATAGTGGGATATAGATACTTTAGCGGTTGCGGCTATTTATAGTGTGCACTAACTATCGGGCATATAAGGTATCTTTATCGGGCCTACAAAAAAGCCTGTCACAGAGGAGTGCCATCTGTGACGGGCTTTGTAGATATATCAAACGGGCATCAAGATGGGGCCCGTCACAGATGATTGTCATCTGTGACGGGCTGCAATTACAGCCCGATGAGATATTTAAGGTTATCTCAATCGGGTCTTAAGTTGGGGCCCGTCATAGATGATTGTCATCTGTAACGGGCTCCAACTAAGGCCCGATTGAGATATTTAAGGTTATCTCAATCGGGCCCTAGTTTAGGCCCGTCACAGATATGTGTCATCCGTGACGGGTTTCAGTTCTATGCACATTTAACATGTCTCTCCGATCATATCTCAATCGGCCTCTTTTTAGGCCCGTTTGAGATGTATTCTTTGTGACGGCCCGCAAAATCCAGTTATGTTACAACCCGTCAAAGATGAGAGGATCTGCACTAGTGAAGGAAAGAGGGAGAACTGGAAGAGGTTAAGAGGAGACTAAGGAAGGAGAGACAAACAGCAACCCACAAAAGAAACAAGGAGGACGAAGAAACGAAATCGTGAGAGCTAGTTTAATAGTATAGCTAACTATTGACTATTAGTTCATACTAAAGCTAACATGTATAATAGATTAACTATCAAGTTGGCTCTATTTTTTCTCTCCTCTTTCTTTCTCTTACTATGAATTTAATATAAATATATAGTTAGCTTTTGTATAACAGCTAATACTTTTTATTTTTCTTTATCTCTTTTTCACATAAATTTATAGTTGATTTATACACTATTATCATCGCTTTAAGGGAAACGTCGAAAACAACGACGATAACTTGCATTCAAAGTGGAGTAATGGGAGGGAGATGCTTGGCTGATTGCCGAGGACGAGCCCATGGGAGTGTTATTTGCTGTCGGCAGCATCCGTCGTCTCTGATTCATGTCGGAGTGTCGCCCTTCTCTGGACTTTCGTGAAGAGCGGCAGCTGGCGGCGGGTATTGATTGGTTGGCCGGCTGGGCCGGAGTGGTTTCCGCCGCTTGCAGGGTGGTAGGTCGTAGGGTGGCCATCGGAGCCGAGGCGGCATTTGCCGTTTAGGCTGGTTGGCAGCTCAATTCATTCTCAATATTGAGAATATCTTTCAAATGGTCTTTTTTTTTCTCTTTACTTCTTTACAGATAATACAAACACTACTACAAAAGAGATCTTTGTAGACGGTCAGATCCGATTTTCGCATGTGGTTGACCGGCCAACATGCAAGAAAAGGTCTACAAAAATCACTATTTTCACATGCGGGTAGCGCAAAATATTTTCGGCAAAAAAATAAAAATAAAAAAAATACCCTAGCCGTCCCACCACGCGCAGGCCGCACACTCCCGCCGCCGTCGCCCGCTGCTGTCGCTCTGAGGGCGGGGATGGCGGATCTGCCTGCCGGCTGCTCGCTCCCACCGCCGCCGCCCCCCGCCGTCACCTCCGGTCGTTGTCGTCGTCCACTGCCGCTCACCGTCTGACCGCTCGCCCGCCGTCGTCGCGCGCCTCCCACCTTCACCACCAGATCCGCGTGGATATGAGCGAGGGACAGCCACCGCTGCCGCCCGTCTGCTCGCCGACACGCCTACCCGCCTACCGTTGTGCTCCTCTCGCCTCCGCTGCCGCCTGTCGTCGTCTTCTCTCCCGAGGTCAAGGGCGGCGGATCTGCTGCTGACGACCCTCCCCACCATAGCTGTCGCACCTCCCTGCCACTGTCGGCGCTCCCGCCACTGCTACCGGCCGTCGTGGGCGCTGAGCCCACCGCCACTGCTTGCTGCTGGCTGCCGAGAGAGAGGAGAAGAGGAAAGGAAGTGAGAGAGAGGACTGAGTAGAGAAGGAGAAGATAAGGTTGCAACTTGTCAGTGAAATTTTGAAGTGTGGAGAGGGAAGAGGAGGCAAATCAGCTCATTTTTGCATGCGGCCCCTTAAGAGGCCTGCCTGCGAAAATTGATTTTTGCATGCGGGCCTCTTAAGGAGCCATATGCGAAAATGCCCGCTCGATTTTGCAGACGCAATCAGTTATGGTTCGTCTGTAATCTAACGAGAGTCTCGTTCAAAAAATCATTTTTTTAGTAGTGAAAGGTTGTGATCGTAACATTTGGCCCGTTAACGAACAAGGATAACATACATATATTGTTGTGAACACGTGCATGTGTGCATGCGTGTGCTGCCCAGTGTTTTGAATGTGCTTATTGGTATAGCATGTATATATTTATAGAGGTGAGTGTATGCGTGTTGTAAGTGTTTGTGTTTGTACTGTGTTTTTTTTTGAAAAAAAAGATAACATGCATCTATAGTTCATGAGATAACAGAGAGAACGAGCCAGCGTATAAATGAATTCTTCATATTTTATTCGTAGTCAATGATAATCACAGATTACGTGTTCTTCTTCTCATGCGAAGAACTCAAAGAAATCATCCTATCTACGACAATCACTGTCAAAAAAACAGAGGAAGACAGAGACACGTCTGATTCCTACAAGCTTCTGCAGCTACTGCTACTACTGATGACAAAGCCAAAGGCCTTGGAATTCGCAGCTGCTTCTTCTCCAGCATAAACATCTTCAGCCGCGGCACCGACTTGCCGGCCGTGGTCGGCCGCGGGGCCACCATGTTAGCCGGGGTCGGGGCCGGGCGCGGTGCGGGCAGCTTGACGTACGTCCTTCACAGCGACGCGCACGGTCCGGAAGGGGTCGTCGCGCGGGAAGTTGCCGTTGTAGATGACCTCGAGGTGCCCGTCGTCGTCGGCGGCGGCGAACTCGGAGACGACGACCGCGCTGAGCCACGTGACGAGGCGCAGCGTCGTGGTCCCTAGCCTCCCACCGACGTTATGAGATAGGCATTTGATTGATTTGTGGGAATACAAAAAGATGTATGAGGTATAGCAAACTACACATGAGTCAACTAATGAGATAACAACCTGATTGATTTGTGAGGCTAGATAAAGGTGTACGTAAAGGATTCTTCGTGTGATGACGCATGAAGCGAGCACAACTGGGTTTGATGCTATATATGATTTTTGACTTTGTTTTGCTATTGTTTTTGTTTGTCTTGTTTCGATTTGTTGTTTAAATTGATAGAGTTTTTATCAATCGTGAAAATTGTTGCAACACATAGACATTTTTGTTAGTGAAAAATAAAATTCTACAAAGTAACAAACATGATGCGGAGTGCAATTCATGCTTGGTCTTGGGTGTCTTAGAGTCTTTTCGAGCGGTTTTGGATTTTCATGCATAGGGCAAATGCATTTACATAATAGGTTTTAAATGCATTGACAAGCTAGAAAAAATCCTAAAAAATAAATGGTACAATATAAAATCTTGAAAATATTCTTAGATATAATACAAAACACACTTATATTATAACAACTTAGTTTTAAATTTACCACTTATATTAGTACCTCAATAAAATATCTTAAAACAATAAGTTCTAGAGGTTAACTATAATATATATGACAATCTTTGTCCCATTATCAAAATTCAATAAAACTAGGAAGGTAACCTGTGCATTTGCATGAGCATGCATATTAGTTTATCCCAAAAATAGGTCCAACAAAATAAGTTCAAATTAAAGTAAGTTATTTTTTTTGTTTTTAATTGAATGATCGACATCTCTGTCTCTATTTTTTTAAGAAATCTTGAGAAACTTTTATTGCTAAATAAATGTATTTTATTTGTACCTCTCTTTAATTGATTCATATACTTGGATGTGAATTAATAAAGATAGCAAAGTTCTTTAAAAATATTTATTTTATAGTAAATATATTGAGTGAGTGATTTTAATTTTGAATTTGTATTCAAATCATATTTGTTGTTTCATTATTTTTATTTTAAATTGTCTTTTTGAGGGATTTTAAATTGTATTGTGTTGTATTAGGGTTCTTCTTTTAATACTTATTTTATTATTCCAAATTTTAGATATTTATAACTTATACCTTTACACGAACTCTTGATATTTTATATTCGACATGGACTCTTGTTATATTTTTATTTTAATGAACATTTTATTTTGTTTTTGAATGCTTCTTTTAGTTTTTTTCTGAAATTTAATTACAAACTCCTCGTCGTAGATCTTCCATCGCTGTTGGCCTCGCAAATCATCTCGCTGACATCCTCGTCGGTGAGCCTCTTCCGATGCATTAGCCATGATGTGGCGGAGCTCAGCGGCGTAGATGAAACCATCTTCTGGTCTTTGTCGAGGACGCCATACGCCTTCCTCAGCTCCTCCTCGGAGTCCTTATTCTTCATCTAATCATCTTGCACGCCATTAGGCGAACAAACTCTCCTGGAAGTCGATGTTGCCACTACCGTCGACATCCACTTTGCTGATCATATCCTGCAGCTTCGCCTTCGTCCATTTCTGACCCAAAGTACGCATCACAGTTCCGTGAGCTCTTTGCTGGTGGTAGAACATAGACTATGGACTCAGATATTTAAATTCATTTATTATTTCTAAAGTCCAAATTTTACTCTCTAATTTATTAGAGTGACACGTGCGGTTTAGAAACAATTGTAGGATTTCTATGTATATCTAATTATAAATAAAATAATGGTCCAAACAAATTCAAAATTGAATATACAACTTAAAATATATGTGACCTAATCCAAATGTTGATTGTTTCTTTGTTTGAGTTGATCCTAGAAAATTTGGAAGAAAAAGGAGAGGCAGAGGGAGGGGGAGGCCAGTACATACGTGCGTGTGTTTATAGCTTCGTGCACATGGACGCACCGGAGTGATTGATGGGTCTGACAGAATGTGTTAGGTGTTGTTTGGATCCAGGGACTTATTTTTAGTCCATGTCACATCGAATGTTTGAATACTAATTAAAAGTATTAAACATAGACCAATAATAAAACTAATTGCATAAATGAGTGCTATTTCGCGAGACGAATCTAATGAGCCTAATTAATCCATAATTAGCACATGTTTACTGTAGCATCACATCGGCTAATCATGGATTAATTAGGCTCATTAGATTCGTCTCGCAAAAAAGTCTAAGGTTATGAATGGGTTTTATTTTTAGTCTACGTTTAATACTTCTAATTAGTGTACAAACATCCGATGTGACAGGGACTTAAAAAAAGTCCCTAGGCTCTTACTTTGGGCTTTTCTTCAAGTAGATCTATTCTTATTGTCCAAAATTATGGAATCATTAGTTTAAGTGAAAATCAATGATTAGATCATTTATTTTTTCTCAGAATTTATAGGACATTCTGTAAGTTATTAGAGTGCCACGTGACGACTTAGAAGCGTTTATAGAAAATTTAATAGACTTTTAGTATATAATAAATAGATAATAGATGATTGTGAATATAGATCAGATACCAAAAGTGTTCACACAGGAAGTACATGATATAAATTTATATTTCTTATGCCAAGACCCAAGAGATCAACAAAATTATACCCGATTGAAAATATATAATATATTGCAATTGGACATTCTTGGAAGGAAAAAATATGAATTACCCTCCTAAACTATCGTGATCGACCGAATTACCCTTGAACTCGAAAACCAAACATTTTACACCCTCAACTATTGAAGAGTGGTTTTGGTCCTAGTGACATATGCGTGGCAGTCCAGTCAGCAATTCTTTAAAAAATGGTAGGGCCCACTGTCAGATCTCTCCCCTCCCACCTCTCTCCATCCAGTCTCCCTCAATCCCCCCTCTCTCTCCTCTCAAATCCGTCCCATTGCTAAGGTCCCTAGAGGCGGCGACCAGCATCAACCGAGCTCGGTGAAGGCGTTGGAGACGGTAGCCAGTGGCAGAGCTCGAAGTCGCTTGGGAGGGTGGCTTGCACGGAAGCGACTATAGCTGTGGCGGAGCCAGAGCTCGCAAAGGCAGCGACGAGCCTACTGTTGTCTCGTGCTTGGTGAAGGCGTTGGAGGTGGCGGCCAGTGGCGGAGCTCGACGTCGCTTGGGGAGGGCGGTGGAGCAAAAGTTTGCGTGGAGGCAACTATAGTGGCAGAGACGAAGCTCGCGAGAAGGAAGCAATGAGCCTGCTGCCGTCTCAAGCTCCCTCGGCGACATTTTCTCGATGTTGCCCTCCTCCCCAACCGTCGCCGCTACCGCTTCCATCCTCCCCGAGATTAGCGGCTATCGCGTGTCTCGTCCCCAACCTTCACCGATTCTCCTCGTCCTCCTTGACATCGGCAATCTCTGGGCGCCCGCCTCATCCTCGACTTTCCTCGGTGCGTGGCTCCACGGTGATTGTCCGAAGGAGTTTGGAGCCATCGATTCAGACGGTGCGACACAGTCCTACTAGTCGCTGGCGTAGGAGGCGGAGAAGGTGAACACGGCGAGGGACCATGGCAAATATTTGAGGGATTCCTGCACATGACGCGACGAGCGGGAGTCAAGCGGTGGCCAAGCGGGAGCATCCAGTGGGAGAGCGGAGGTGCTTGCTATGATGAGAAGGACGAGGAAGCCTAGCTGACGAGCTCAACGGGCCAATGTCACACCCAGAAATTTAGCCAAATTTTTAGTCTATTTTGTGAATTAAATCCTTGTCCAATAATCAAGTTAGGGTACACAAAATGACAAATTAATATAGAGATCCAAACGTAAATAAAGCGTAAATACTTACAAAAGAGGCACTTAGTTCTCACACCAAAAAGAAAGCAACAACAACGGAAAAGAGGACGATTCTAGCGGGGCTTCAGCTCCACTTCGTAGGCAAAAACTCAACTAGGGTATAAACTTTGGTCCTCTAACTTTGCCTTCAGCTCAGAAGCACTACACTTCTTAAAAGGGGGAAAATAGCAAGGCTAAGGACAACCACCGTACTCAGCAAGCCACACTAGTGATACAGACGTGCAAGGGGAGACAAAGGGAAGTTTGTGGCTATTTGCATAAAGGCGATAAACAATTATAGTTGAAAACAGTAAAACGGTTGATTAATTAAGACAAGATTAAATATCTATTGAACAACGCTACACCACGTTGAATAAGCAAGGCCAAACTACATGAACTACACCAGTTCATTAAGTCAAGTTAACTAATAGGGTGGGACTAATCACGATGAAGCCGGTCGATCGCCCATAACTGCGGGCATGGCTATTCAAATAGTTTTACTCTGGCCAAAGGTGCACAACTATACCCACAAGACGCAATCCACCGTATGTCACCGTCCCATGCCTAACACGTCACTATGCAAGTGATTGTGATAAAACCCTTCGCATAACTCCCCCTAACCAAGCGCACCACGCTGAGGTTTCACCTTCACCCTTAAAACTGGGGTAGGCAGCCCCCCGTGCGCCGTGGTGAATCCGACAGCCAATCAACCCTTAAGCTGGGGCCAACCCAACTCCATCACGCCCACTCTCGCCTGGGAACGTCGGAAAGGGAAAAGCTATACTACAAGTCTAGCAGTTGCCCATTCTTGTTTGTGGTAAGCACGGTAAGTCTTCCACGATTTTTCATTAACCGGTCCTTAATCGTCATGGGTGCGATAAGCAAAACCATGCATCCATAGCCCACCATTAAACCATATTGTAGTTGGATAATTACGACCAATAAAATATGGCCAAGTGTCTCAAGCTCATAGCTCAACAAGATACTAAATGTAGATAGTGTAATTATCCCATTAAGTGAGCTAGTGGTAATTAAGCATGGCTAAGCATAACATAATTCTAGCTAGGTCACAACAAAGAGATGAGCTAGTCAAATTATCACCCAAGTTTGGCAAAGGATGGATAGCAAGTAAATATGGCACAAGCAAGAAGATAGGTAATTCCCTAATCCCATGTAATTAGCAAAACATGTAATTTATTTGTAAATGGTAAAACATTTTATAAAGTAGGCTCAACATGCTTATGGAGAGATGTGTGACTTGCCTTACTTCTTTAAACAAATCTTTTGAAGACTTTTCCTCGCGAGCGCGATCTTTTGAAATGGAGAATCTACATGCCGACACGCAAAACGAGAAAAAAAACCCTAATAAAAACCAAATGAACAGTACATGAAAAGTAACCAAACATGTAGAGCTCAAATTTAGATGAATTTTGCAAGTTGAATGGCTCAATTTGGAGTTCGTATGAATTAGTTATGAATTGTAGAAGTTTTGAGCCATTTAAATGAAATTCTGGAATTAACTCGATTTATTGCACAATTAAAACAATTCATGACGTCAGCCGAGGGGAGAGGTGGCGCCGGCAAGCGGGCCCCACCTGTCGATGACTTAAAGGGTTTCGGCCTATCATGGACTGAGTCCACGGAGGCATGGGCGGGTGCACAACATGGTGCACACGTGGCGTTGATGCAGCACCAACATGGCGGCCACGTGGGCGGACACACAGATGGCCCAGATCGAGACCGGGCCGATTAGACGATCGCGATCGGCCGGACGGCGTGACCCGACGGAGCACCCGACAGTGGCCCGCCGGCGAGCGGCGACGGTGGCGCCCAGGCCCGACGGTGTCACGCCCCGATTTTCGATCGGGATTAAAAATAAATAAATAATGCATTTCGAGAAATTATATTAAAAGTTAAAGCAAATTAATCAAGTGAAATAATGAGGAATTAAAATTTCCTTTTTAAAAATCATGGCCGGAAATATTTTTGTAATATTCCCTGTGCCCTAAAGTACTCTCCATAATTTTTCGTGAATTTTTGGAGCTCAAGAAATAATTTTAAAGTCACAAAGTTCATTAACAAATTAAATTAATTGAAAAACGAATTAAAAATGTCCCCTTTGTTTTGGGCCATTTTTGGCCCAAAATCCTCTCTCTCTCCCGCGGCCCACACGGCCTCCTTCCCTCTCAATCCCGCGCGACCCACGGGCCACATCCCTCCCTCTCTCCGACAGGTGGGACCATGGGCCCCACCTGTCATCTCCTACCTCCGGTCACCACTCCTCCCACGCCTCCCCTCTCCTTCCTGCCAAACCCGGCCGCCACTTTCCCACGTTGCCCCCTCTTTCTGCCCTCCCGCGCCCACAAAACCCCGCCCGCGAGCGCCGCCCTCGCCGCTGCGCCGCCGCCGCGCAGGCGTCGCCACCACCGCCCGCCCGCCACCCGCGCTGCCCACGTGCACTGCTCTGGCCGCTGCCACTCGCGCGCGGCCGCCTCCCGCGAGCACCGCCGCTGCCACCGCCCGCTGCTCTCGCACCGCGACCGCCCGCCGCGCCGCCGCTCGCGGCCGCGCGCCACCACCGCTGCGCCGCGCCGTAGCACCGTCGCTGAAGCCGTCTTCTTTGGCTCCGGCCTAACCCGGTGAGCTCCTCTCTCTCCCTCCCTTTCCTCTCCCTTGCTCAGTGCGTTGCCCCCGCCCTGTGAGCCGCCACCACCGCGCCAACGCCGCCGCCGCTCACCGGCCGTCCCCGCCGGTGGCCGCGCCACCGCCGCCGCCGCTCGCCGGCCGTCCCCGCCGGTGGCCGTGCCACTGCGCCACCGCCGCCGCCGCTCGCCGGCCGTCCCCGCCAGTGGTCATGCCGCCGCGCCGCCGTCCCGCCGTCGCTCGGTCCGGTCGCCGCCGCCGTGCCATGACCGGGTCGGCCTAGGGTTTGGCCGAACCCTAGCCGCCCGCCCGGCCGTAGAGGCCGCACCCAGGCCGGCCCACCTCTCTCTCCCGGCCCAGCGGCTGTTGGGCCGATTGGCCCATCTCCCTCGCGAGAAGTCCATTTCACGTCCCTCCTCGCCCTTTCCCCTCTATTGGGCCGATTGGCGCCACCTTCGCGAGGAGTCCAATTCTCCTCCTTCCTTTCCCCTTTGGGCCATCAGTCCATCAGCCCTATTCTTCACCAAAGTTTACATTGGCTCCCTCAGCCCATTTTCCAGTGGAGCCCATTGTCTCTCATCGGCCCTTTTAACTTTTCCCGAGGAAGTCCAGGTTACCTCCCTCTCAGCCTAATTTTCCCCTTTCCCCTGCAAAGTCCATTCCACCTCCTTTTTCTCTCCTGTTCGCCGACACTTGTGTCGCCGACACGTGGGCCCCCTTTGTTCGATCCGGTCCACAACCAGACCACGTGGCCGCCCGCGGCTTCGCCACGTTGGCGTCCACGTCGGCGCTACCTTCTCCCGTCCATCCGCCGTGGCCGCCACGTCAGCGCCACATGGTGCGTCCGCACCCGTGCGTGCGTGGACTTGGTCCACCGTGGATCAGCCGCCCCTTGACCCGTTGACATGTGGGACCCACCATTCTGGCACCGATTTCCCTTTGATGATATCAGAGTAGTCCTTTCCTTTGTAAAATTAAGTAATAATTGCGCAACAAATCGATTTAATTTCCAGAAAATCATTTAAATGGCTCAAAACTTCTAAAATTCATATCTAATTCATACGAACTCCAAATTGAGCCATTCAACTTGCAAAATTGATCTAAAATTGAGCTCTACATGTTTGTTTACTTTTTATGTACTGTTTACTTGGTTTTTATTAGAGTTTTTCCTCATTTTGTGTGCCAGCGTGTAGTTCGTGCTCGCAAGGAAAGAAGTCCGGAAGATAGTTTGAAGAAGCAAGGCAAGTCACACATTCCCCTTGAGCATGTTGTACCCACTTTATGAAACATTTTACGTTTGCAAATAAAGTGCATGTTTTGCTAATTACATGGGAATAGGGTTTACCTATCTGCTCGCTTGTGCCTTATTTACTTGATGTCCTTTCTTTGTCAAACTGGGTGATAATTTGACTAGCTTGTGTCTCATGTGGACCTCGCTAGAATTATATTATGCTTAGCCATGCTTAATACCACTAGCTCACAATATGGGACAACTACATTATCTATTTCTAGTATCTTGATGAGCTGCGAGCTCGAGACATGTCGGCCACGTTTCGTTGGTCGTAATTATCCAACTAAAATATGGATTAATGGTGGGCTGTGGGTGTATGGTTTTGCTAGTCGCACCCATGGCAATTAAGGACCGGTTCGCGGGAAACCCTGGAAGAATTACCGTGCGTACCACAAGCCAGCGTGGGCAACGGCTGGGCTTGTAGTGTAGCCTGTCTCTAGCTGACGTACCCAGGCTAGGGTGGGCGTGATGGAGTTGGGTCGGCGGGGGATTTACCCGTTGATCGGCTGCCGAATTCACCGTGGCACGAGGGGGGCTGCCCGCTGCTGGATATAGGGAGCGGGGCGAAACCTGTGGTGTGGTACGATCGGTTAGAGGGGGGTTATGCGAAGGGTCCTATCACAGTCCCTTTCCGAGGTACCGTGGTGGTATACCGGCACGCGGAAACATGTTGTGGGGCTGTGTCTTGTGGGTACAGATGTACACCTCTGATCAGAGTAAAACTATTCGAATAGCCGTACCCGCGGTTATGGGCGATCAACCAGATTCACTGTGATTAGTCCCACTTTCATAATAACTGGAATTACTGGAACTGGTTTAGTTCAGGTGAATGGTTTGGGCCTGTCGCAACGTGGTGTAGCGTTGGACAGTGATGGTTAATATTGATCAATTAATTCAACGTTTTACTACTGCTTTCAACTACTGTTTTAAAATGCTTACTTTATGCAATTAAACCCTTGCCTGCCTTTGGAATACCCTGCATCATACCTCCCTTTTCCGGTATGACTTGTTGAGTACAGTGGGTAGTACTCAGCCTTGCTTAATTCTTTTCCCACACCAGAAGAGGAGTATGCGTCCGATGGAGGTTTTTCAGAGGAGTAGGCTTCGTCCGCCGTCGAGGATGCTTGTGGATTGGTGCCAGCCTGCTGCAAGAGTCTCGTTCTAGATTAGTTTGTCTTTTCGTTTTTCCGCTGCATTTCTGTAAGACTTTTACTCTGTTTGTAAGATGTGGAACTGTATGTCAACTTTGTCGTTTGTGTACCCTGGCTGGTCCTGGACAGGGGGTTTTAATACACATTCAGTCTTGGAAATTCTGGTAGTGAATTTCCGGGCGTGACAGATGGCCACCGGTGGCGACATCGGCAGCGAGCGGTGGAGCGGGAGAGTGTCGAAGAATGGCGGGGAGGAAGAGGGGAGCTCACCGAGGGCATGCTGATGACGGGAGATGGCACAGGAGGAGCTCAGCGGCGGTGAAATGCGACAACACTCCCCGGGTGGTTGGCGCGGACGGGATTCCGACGACGCCTGACGGACCCGGAGGGGCGGCCGCGCACTACGTAGACCTGACAATGGAGATGGAGGGGTTTGGGAGGAGAGAACCAACACGGAACGGCGACAGAGGCGGTCGGAGACTGACGGAAGGAGCTAAGCTCACCAACATCGGAGGGAAGGGAGTTCCGGTGGCTCCTAGCGACGAGAAGGCAGATGCCGGATTTCCTCTTGACGCCATGAAGCCGGCGACGAAGACCCCGGGGCTCGAGGCAGCTTGAGGCGGCGGCGAGTGCCGACCGGAGGCAGCGGAGCTCGGGCTCGCGGAGAGGAATGCATTCCGGCGGCTATTTGGGAAATGAAGCGTGGGCCGAGGTAGCTCATGACGCAGCGAAGCTAGCGGCGCGGGATTGCGATGGAGGTGGTGGTTCGGCAGCGGATTGGAGGAGCGGGGTGGCGACCGGGGTGCGGCATGACGTGGCGATGCCGGGGGGTGGCCACGGCGCGGCTTGGCAGCGACTCAAGTGGTGGCGAGCTGCAGCTGGAGCACAGTAGCGGGTGGCGGAGCTATGGTGGCGCGGCGGGAAGGTGCTTCCAGGATAGGGGAGCTCGGGAAAAAGGGGAAAATGGCAAGGGGGCTCTGGGAAGGCCCTATATAGCTCGATGAGGCGGCTCCAAGGTCGGGAAGAGGCGAATTTGCCAGTCGGAGTGGGGTGGTGTCGTGGGAAAAAAGGGGCATGAAATAGCGCCAATTTTCACTTGAGGTAGGGAAGAAGGTAGAGGTGGTGGGCGGCGACCGTGTCCCACGCACGCTCGGACAAAGCGGGAGCGGGTGAGCGCGGCGATGTGGGCGGAAGCGACGGTTGCGGCTTGGCCGGTGGTAGGGGATGGAGCTGACAGGTGGGGCCCATGGTCCCACTTGCCGGTGAGAAGGAGAGTGGAGGGAGGCGATGTGGACTTGCAGGAGAGGGAGAAGGAAGCAGGCCGGTGGCAGGTTGGGTCGAAGGACGTAAAATAGACTTTCGCATGGGAGGAGGTGAGAAACGGGCCGAGCAGAGGGAGGACAGGCAGACTTTGGCCTGCGGGGAGAGAAGGAGGAGAGTGGGCCGCGCAGGAGGGAGGAAAGGTTTGGGCCGAAAGTGGCCCAAACAAAAGAAGTGAACTTTTAATTTGTTTTTCTATTTATTTAATCAATTAAAAAACTTTGTATTATTAAAATTATTTATTGAGCTCCAAAAATTAATGGGAAATTCCAGAGAGTACTTTAGGGTATGGAGAATATTACAAAAATATTTTCAGTCATGGTTTTTAAAGAAAATTTTATTTCCCTCATTAATTTCACTTGTTAATTTGCTTTAAATTTTAATATAATTTTTAGAAATGGATTATTAAGTGATTTTAAATCCGAACAAAAATCGGGGCGTGACAGCCAGCCGCCTCCATGTTCTTCACCAAGGTATAGGAGAAGAGAGAGAGGATATGGAGAGAGGTAGAAAGAAATGAGAGGGAGAGATCTGACAAGTGAGCCCAACCAAATTTTTTTAAAAGAATTGTTGACTAGACTGCCACGTGTATACCACGTAGAACCAAAACCACTCCGAATTGAGTCGGAGGTTCTTTGTCCGGTTTCAATAGTTAAGGATGTAAAATATCTAGTATTCGAGTTTAGAGGTGTAATTCGGTCAACCACAATAGTTAAGAGGTATTTTTTCCTTCTTGGAGTCGTCACTTTACCAGAGAACATGATGCCCGTGTAATCTGTGGCACGGCTAGCTGTATCAATTTCTGCCACCTTCGTGCGTGCGTGCACGCGCGCCGTCGCTGCCGCCGTGTTTAGCGATGCTTGCTAATTAATCTAATCTATCAAAATTTATTTCTCATCACAATACAGAGTTTTTCAAAGAAACAATTGGGAGGGAGGAAGCGCACGTAAGTATGTGCGTGGGTGGGCCGGTGGAGGAAGGAGCGGGAGATGGATTGTGGGTCTATTAATTTTTTCTAAAGATAATTTTTTTAATCATAGTTGAAAATAGTGGGTTATTTATCATAGT
Organism: Oryza officinalis; assembly: GCA_008326285.1. Taxonomy (NCBI): domain Eukaryota; kingdom Viridiplantae; phylum Streptophyta; class Magnoliopsida; order Poales; family Poaceae; genus Oryza; species Oryza officinalis. The sequence goes on from BDMV01000007.1 coordinate 38,951,098, forward strand.
GCAATGTGATGGTTTAGGAACGTTTTGAGAAAACCACATAACGGTTTAAGAGTGTTTATAAAAAATTTGATGGACTTTTAAGTATATAATAGATGATTATAATGCGAATCCACTTTAACCAATATGTAGATGCATATTTCCTTTACTAACCGTAAGCCTAGTTAAGCTAATTTACAATTTAGCGCCACCATGTTAACATATTATAACTTCACCAGCATTATTCTTTACCCTTTATTTATAATGTGCTTAGCCAAAATGAAGACCAAAATCTCCTCTACGAACTCTGATCAGAATTCAACTTGGATAATAATTTAACTTAACCATGTAGACCCTCAAAACCTAACTTAGCTCGTAAACATAGTTAAACATTATGAAATAGGCCTATTTATCTTATTTATATTTTTACCATGGTAAAACCACAAACATTTTGACTACCAAACTTGGCACATCTATACGCGTATACCCCACATATTTCTCTACTCTTTGTAGCTTGACCCCACCCAAATAATATGGATGAAAACTATGTTGAAAAACAAAATTGTTGATTTCTCCTTCTTACTCACTTCCAAATGAGCCTCACAGACCCCTACCCTACTTTGACAACCACACCACCGCCTAAAATAGCTCAACTGGCCCTAGCTTGGACACACGGACACACACCACGCAGGCGCAGCCACAACACCCAATGACGAAGCTAACACCATCGTGAAGCTCGAGCGACTAATAGTGTTTTCAGGTGAACGACTGACTTTTATACGCATCGACGGCTAATAACAATAGAGACGACAGCGACGGAACCCTGACAGTCGCCCGACCTGCCCACCCGGGAGCTGTCTCCGCCGCTGACAACACCCAAGCCATGGCCACATAAAAAAACCTTGGATGTGTCAACACCATATTCTGCCTCGTTTCTTTGCATAGATGCATCGTCCAACACTCTCCACTAACACATCGACCAAAAAAGAAAGGCCCAACATTGCCAGATTCATCCACCGTGGAGAAGAGGAGTGGTCTTCTTCTTCTTCCCTAAATCTTTCGTATTCTTAGCTCTACTCTGAATACCATAGCCATATATATTCCCCTAATTTTGGCCTTCTTAACGCAGCGGCATCTCTCGTCGAGAAGTTTTATGGTGTTTGCATTTCAAAAATAGTAAAAATCCAACGCTCAACAATAAAAGGTACCATTTAAAAGTATTAAATTATTTATATAGGTAATTAGGTAGAAAGGATGAAAAATAATTTTGTTAGAAGATGGAAAAGGGTATAATTGTTTGTAGTATTAGTGTTAGGTACATAGGTACCACTATGGTAGTTGATCAGTACATAATATATAGTATGCCATCTCCTTGACCAATAATCAAATAAGCTAAGTATAGGACTTGTCTGTAGGCAGAATAGAGTACGTTGTTAAGCAATACGGCAAGCGTAGTCGATAGGCAAAGAGCTCGCCTGAAAATGAAATGAACATGACTATGCCCATCTTCCTTGAGGGGGGGAGAAGAGGCTCTTTTGTAATAGAATACCGATCGATGCTAGCAAGGAGAGTGGAATCACCCGTTGGCCTTCTAATAACATCAAAAGCAGATTTCGTTGAGAAGATGTCATGGTTGTCGGGGATCCTAAGTAATCTTTCTCACTAAAAAAGCATGGAATATGGACTGTCACAATATTGTGTATCACCTCCTCTAGAAGAAGGGAGAATTAAATCACTTAATCTGTTGCTCATGTTGAATGCATCTTGAATAGAGAGGTGCTTATAAGAAAATGAACACCATCTATCAGGCTGGAAGTAATTAAGTCAAGCATCTATCCCAGACCAATTAGATGTGAAGAAAAGGCCATACTACAAGCGTCAGAAAAGATCCTTCTTCTTGCTTCTTTAGTTTCCTTCAAATGCTGACTGTGTAGTGTTGGTTGTTTTTAACCAAGCAACTATTCAACTCTTATTTGCATGGTTTTTTGAGATTTACGTATTTTATCTCTAAGCTCTAGCTCTAGCAGTGTGATACTACCTTGAGAGAGATGCATCATGCATCGATCGGTAAGATGCATTGAACTCGCTAGATCATGTACTTTTTGATCCCAAGAAATGACGATGAGTCCCCGAAGGAAATCCAAGAACTGATCAGCAATGTATCATCCAAAATTCAAGTTGGCATCCAGCACTGCAGCCAGCAGCCGCAGAAGTGCCATGGAGAACGGAAGAGGGAAAGACGGCGCCGGCAGGACACGTCATCGCTGTGGACGGCACTGGGCAGCAGCAGAAGCGTTGCCAGGAAGGCTGAGTAGGGCATCCTGTAGCTTCTCCCTCTGCCACCAGATCAAGCCCAAACCCTAGAAAAAGATCTAACAAGAAGAAAAAATATGGTCTTGATTTTTTATTCCTCTTCAGATGATCTGATCACTGAACAGATGCAGAGGTATAGATTTAATCGAGCGAAAGTATTCACATAAAACAAAATGACCGCTAACTTACTAGTTAATTACTCCTCTGCTATCGGTTACAATAATTTTTTTCCCTACCTTAACTTTCTCTTAATAAACGGTCCACTTTACTTCACCTCTTAGTACCTCTACATATCTCACAAATACCATAAAACATGACATGGTCACTACTACAAAAACCCTCATAGGGATCGACCTTATAGGTGCCGGTTCATTTAAAACCGGCACCTATGAGCCTTTTTTCATCTCCCAACGATAAAAAAATATAAAACTGGTACCTTTAAACAATATAGGTGTCGGTTCTAAAAAAACCGGCACCTATACTATAGGTGTCAGGTTTTTTTAATAGAACTGGCACCTATATTTATATTATAGGTGTCGGTTCTATTAAAAAACCGGCACCTATAGAACCGACACCTATAATATAAATATAGGTACCGGTTCTATAAAAAAACCGACACCTATTAGAAAAACCGGGCCGGTCGGCTCCTCTCCTTATCCGCGTCGATCGGCTCCACAGCGTCCATTCGATCGTTCTTATCCTCTCGATCTGGCGTCGATCGGCCTCTCCTCTCTCTCCCTCGCCCCTCCTCTCCCTTTGCCTCTAGATCTGGCGCGGAGGAGCGGCGGCGGCCGATGGATCGGAGGATGCGCGCGGCGGCCGGCCTGTCTAGGCGTGGAGCCGGGCGAGGTGGCGGCGGCGACGACGGTGGTGTGGAGGCGGCGGAGCCAGCCCCCTCTCTCTCCCGGCGGCCCTGGACGGTGAGTAGGAGCACAGCGCGGCGTGGCGCTGCCGTCTCCGTCGCTCGCTGAGGCGCTAAGGCGGACCTGGTGGCGGCGGCGGTGGCGGAGGCGGAGGAGGAGGCTCGCCGGCCAGCCCTCTCTCTCCCGGCTGTCTCTCTCCAGATCTGGGGAGTCCAGCGATGGAGGCGGCGGAGAAGGCTGATCTGCGCCGGAGGAAAGCGGGTGGACCTGGTGGCGGTGGTGGCGGTGGAGATGGCTGGCGTAGAGGCGGACCTGGTGGCGGCGGCGGCGGTGGAGATGGCCGGCGCAGAGGCGGACCTGGTGGCGGCGAACCGGGCGAGGTGGCGGTCGGCCGGCGGTGAGAATTCGGGACTTTTTTTCTTTTTTTTTTGATTTGTTCAAAACAATAGGTGCCGGTTCTAGATCTGGCACCTATGCCCGGGAGGCATAGGTGCCGACCAATTGGTGCCGGGACCAAAACCGGCACCTATAGGGCCTTTGGAACTGGCACCAATAGGCATTTTTGTGGTAGTGGGTCCTCCCTCCCTATGACCCCACTGACAACCCACATGTGTCGTAGGCCGGAGACCGTCGTCGCCGTCCCCAGCCATCCATCCATCCTCCACCGGCGTACGTCTCAGCGTCTCTGTCTCCGTCTCCCCTTCTCGGTCTCGATCTCCTCGTCTAGACACGGCAGGTACAGCTCGTATGTTCTTTGGTTGGTTGAGTTGCTTGTACTCAAGTACTAGGGATAGGATCGGAATTAGTCAATTTGATTAGGGGTTATTGGTGGCATCTGGTCGGGCTTAATTAGTGCTACCTAGCTTGTCTGCTTGTAATCTCACAGTTTTGGGGGTGGATTTTGTCAAACTGCTTTACTGCTTTTCGTGCATTTGTTGAAATTTTCTATGTTCCACTTAGTGAAGTAATGATAAGCTTAAGTTTGTGGGAGAAGGGAAATAGTCCTGTGCTTATGAAAAGCAAATAAGGACGGCAGGAGCTGATCTGTGCTTATACTGGAGTTTGAGCCTTTGTGGCACATGTTCAGTGTAGAATTCTAAATAGCTCTGAATTTTTTGTTGCATAATTGCTGCGAGAATCTGTGAGAGGCACACCAATTCTGGTTCCATGAAATGCTGCGTTGTTGATATGATTGTTAATTTTCCCAATTCAATTCATGGCAAGTCACTACTACACAAAACTCTTTTGGTGCCGGTTGCCAACCCCACATAGGTGCCGGATTTGCAACCGGCACCCAGCTTCCGGCACCTATGAGTATCGTTAAAGGTGCCAGTTTAAGAACCGGCACCTTTGAGGTGTATGGATCGAAAAAAAAAGACGGCTTGGCTCGGCTCAATTCGAGCCGATGCCTCAAAGCCAAAGATAATCACAAACATTCATACATTCATACATTTGCAGATAAACATCAAACATCAAACATTCATACATTCACAGATGCACATCAAACATTCATACATTCACAGATGCACATCAAACATTCATACATTTGCAGATAAAAAAATTCATACATTTGCGAGGGAGAGGGGAGAGGAGTAGGGAGGACGATGGGGGGGACTGACCTTTGATGTCGCCCAAGATGCCCCGTGCGGCCGCCGGAACCCTAGTCGCCCCTCGGCCTCGCCGCCTCCCCTCCCACCACCTCCCCTCCCCCAGATCTGGCGGAGGGGAGAGTGTCGCCGGAGCCGCTGGGCCGGCGCCGCTGGGCCGCCGTCGCCTCCCCTCCCACCGGGCCGCCGTTGCCCCTTGGCCTCGCCGCCTCCCCTCCCCCAGATCTGGCGGAGGGAAGAGTGTCGCCGAAGCCGCTAGGCCGGCGCCGCTAGGCTGCCGTCGCCTCCCCTCCCATCGGGCCGCCGACGCGGGACTGATGGAGAGCACGAGAGAGAGACTGCCGGGCCGCCGTCGCCTCCCCTCCCGCGGGATCTGGTGGAGGGGAGAGAGAGACCGCCGGATCCGCCGTCGCCGTCTTCCCTCCCAACGCAGGAGAGTGAGAGAGAGAAAGCAAGAGCTAGAGAGAGGGACCGCAGCGAGAGAGATCTAGAGAGGATCAGTGGCGCCCTTATCCTCTCGTGTGGTGGACCCCGCCGGCTCGGGTCGATTCTTAGGTGCCGGTTTTTTAATAAAACTGGTACCTATAATATATTATAGATGTCGGTTCTTTTTAAAAACCGGTACTAATAGTATTGGTGCCGGTTTTTTTAAAAAAACCAGCACCTATAGAAGTTTAAAGGTGCCGGTTTTCTATTTTTTATCTCGCGGGAGGTGAAAAAAAAGGTCAATAGGTGCGGGTTTTAAATAAACCGGCACCTATAAGCCGGTCCATATGAGGGTTTTTCTAGTAGTGAGTGCTAATTAATTAATGAAAGTACTAGTGATTTTTCTTTCAACTCTCGTGCATTATGCAGGTAAAATGTTCTTCCGAATGCAGGCTGGGAATTAGAGGATGCATGAATTTTTGGTTGCATGATTGCTGTGAGAATCTGTGAGAGACAGATGAATTTTTTGGGTGCTTTTTAAGTTCAACTGTGCTCGGGCATCTTATTATTTATTTATTTATTGTTTTATGTAACTAATGCTAGACTTTAATATATTTAAATGATAAGAATATTTTTTAGATTAAAAAAATCATTTTGTTCTGGTTACATATAAATTTCCCTATTTGACACTACAACTTATTATCATTGTTTAAAAAGTTGAGTACCTTTCAATAGGATGAAACTTACATATGTACCAATAAAATAAGTCTAATACATTATTAATACACTAAAATATCCACTACTTACCTATAAAAAACCTTCTCACTTATTTCCAAATCCATATATAAATATTCTAAAATTACCACTTGTACCCATTAATTGAATAACATCATTAAAGTCGAACTTAAATATCCTCTAACAGGTGAAGCCGATTGTAGCATGCAAAACTTTCTTTCTCTGTTACCTTCAAACATGGGTCCCACGTTGATGTAGCCGTGCCTCTTGAGACCAGCCTAGAGCACAATTTAATTGCCTAATTCACTATCGTACCCTCATAGAGTATTGCATCAGTAAGTAGTAAGTTGAACACTTTGACGATGGTGGCCTCCACTGGGTTTGCCTCTACTCGGCCATATGTATGCCCCTACTATACTTAAGGCAATGTAGCAAGCTTGGTGCTATTCAGGAAAGGACAAAGAGAAAATGGAGGTAATCGAAATAGTTTTTTTTTTAAAGTTTTGAGCAGATTTGTGGTATAGAGTAGACATCATTTGTTTATAATGTTAATCATTACTGCTTAATTTTTTATGGTATAGATAGAATACTTTCTGTTGATGGACTATACCTGAAGACGGTATTTGTAGAGTATGAAAATCGTTGGAACCAAAGTGTACACGAGATCAGATCAAGCAGACAAAGGACAAGGATTTATATTGGTTCGGGTCCTCGAGATGAGCAACAACCGTCTCCAGTTTATATGTATTATGAATGGGAATACCACTCATAATACAATGAGAAACAGGACGACTAGATTAATCCACCGACTAGAAGCTGTCGAGAACAACCCGATGAGATCTATTCGGCGAATACAACACTGGCTTTCTTCGGATTGCTTTTGTACGTGGCTTTGGCTATGGCTTGTAACTCGATGTCTCTCCCTGAACGAGGGGGTCTTGTGTATATAGTATAGATCATCTTCTCCTTCAAATAGAACTCGAAGAGATAAAACAGAATACGGGTCTAAGGAAACTTTATCTTACTTGACTAGGACTCTGACACCTTCTATCCTGAAAAAACAATTCTTCTTTATCATCTTTTTTAATTAAAGGATAGATTTTCGTATACTATCGGGTATATGGTATTGTCATATTCCATTAACCCGTGTATAGGAGGTATGCCTTATCCTTGTCGCTGACATTTTCCTTTGAATATGAGTAAGTTTAATCATTCGATGGTACTAAAAAAATTATAGCTAAAGCATACCACCAGGATAATCTCCAGAGCATCATATTATTATTTATATTTTGATAAATATCTATAGTTCAACGCCTGTTTTTTTCAACATCTATTGTTGATGATCACACGAGACACATGTACTAATTCGAAGAATGTCAACCAGATAGTACAAGAATTGTTGTGTTCGTGATGTGACTGTCAATTTAATCTTGATTAGAATGTATAAGTAGCTGCTGTAAATCTACAAAGAACTAGAGTATTGACCTGTAGTAATATTTTGCTGGACATTCCGTAATATTTACGAATGGCCTCATTCTGTAATATTTGCATGATTGCAGCCAGAAATGATGAGTCCTGTAAATTTGTGCTGTTGATACGGTTATTGATGCAAGTAATCTTCATAAAAAATACGTCGTACCCTTTTATATGCTCACATGAATTTTTGTGCCTGCATGAAAGTTAGCTGCTAGCATCAAGCGTAGCAATGGGTCAAGACTAATTCGTAAATATAAATAAAAACGGGGACTCTTTATAAAACATGACATGGACACGTGGCCTTGTGCCTTGAGCTGCTTCAATTCAGTTGGGCCCTCACTAGACCACTAATTAAGCTTTTCATTAGGTTAACTCGATAACTAACCATCTTGGCTGAGTAGTAAATATACGTATCACCAGTCAGTCAGCAAAGGCTCACACGGCCTATATAGGCTACGGCCACGCCATTGATGAATGAGACAACAGAGACAAAAACACATCCTTCGCCTATAAAGAAAAAGAGAGGAGACCTTTTCTACCATTCATAATCAATGATATATATAGGTCATAGATTGCATTTCCTTTCACACAAAGAATTCAAAACAAATTATCCTAACTACCAACAGTGCCTTCCAAGAATCCAGAAACACAGGAGCTGCTGCACCTCACAAATGAACAATGATTTTTCTCCCTGTCCCTTTTTCATTTCTTCATTCAAGAGAAAAAAGCAACCAATGAATCATTATCCATCGCCACAACAAAAGCAACCATATTACAATTTACATCAATGTAAGAGTGCAAGACTATCCTTCTCTATTACAAGACCCCGATCACTGATCTAGAACCTGTCTGATTGAATTCTGTTGCCGTCCTGATGTTGCCGTCCTGATAGTGTTTCAGGAAAAGAGACATCGAATATTATCCTCATGTTCCCTTTCAACCCCTCGCCGATTGGCCATCCTTCACCCTTGATCACCAGCTCGTACCCAACTTTGATCTTCAAATAGCGCCCATCAAGTGTCTTAAGTTTTATGGTACACTTTGCAAGTGCATCCACAAGAGAAAGTACCCAATGAACTACCAGGTCATTTCCATAAAGGATGTATGTCTCATGAGGTTTATGTTGAGAGTCAAAATTAAATCTTGGGGTGGCTGGCTGTAAAAGTGGTAACCCTTATAAGGAAGTATTATATTTCGTTCCTTTCCTTGAACCAGGCAAAACTTTAACTTGCAAAATTATTTCTTCATTCTTGCCAGGCCTGCATAATATGAGAAGCCTAAACTCAGAGACATATCAATTACATCCACTGTGTTTAAAGGATTTGCAGAGATATGATTCCTTCAGTTGATTTTTAAAACATAAAAAGACGGTAACACTTAAAAAAAATGCAAACATACCCATCAATGAGCCCTGTGATACTCCTATCAAGTCGTACTGTCAAATCAGTTCCCTGGTACAGCTTTTCAAGGGTGCACCAAAGTTTTCCAACTTCTGTTTGTGGCTTATCCAACGGGTCATGATAAACCATTGCACTGCTTTCTTCAGCATCTTGCATCTAATAAAATAAATCACAGTTAATCAAAAGTTCAAATTACTAATAGACAACATTTAAAACTGCAGGAACTAAAGGAAACAATGACAGTTACATCACTTACTTTTCCACAGAAGAATAGCGTGTGAGGTTTTAGACACCTCAGCTGTTTGTATTTATGCAATCCCTCTTGCAACAGCGGTAAGAAAAGAGGATATTTGACAACGAAGATCAATTCAAACTGTTCAGCGGAATAACCACCGACTTCTTCAATCATAAAGCATCTGTCTAACCGGTGGCAATTTGAATGTCGATAGTATTGAAAAAATGTTTCAGGGTTATGAGCTTTTTCCACATTGTCATCAACACCATAATTGTTGTGCTTCAGCGAAGCTTCCAGTAAATAATTCCCTTCGGTGATTTGAAACAATCGGTTTTGTCCGGGTGACATGCTTGAATCTTATCATTCCAGTAGGAGCAACCCAGATATTAGACTCATCAAATCTTGACAAGCAACGCCCCTCTTCATGTTGATTAAACAACTCCACTGCCATTGATCTTACGCAGCACTTAATCCTCTCCTTGACAATCCAAACATCCAGTTTCTTGTATTCTCCCAACAAACTACACCGAGTGCCATCTATATATTCCATTGCCGATGTCGTAAATTCTATGACAGAGATAAAGTACTTGTGATCTGGTAAATCACCATAGGAAGTGCCTGTGTCGTCCTTCATTGTGTCGTAACCCTGAGATAGCATGCTAGTGAATGTTAAGACATTGTATAATTTATTCAAACCCTAATTTTATTGAGGAATTTCCCTTAACATAAAGGGCATTCACATTAAAATCTGAAAAAAGGGCCTAATGGACATCTAATACACTGCTGTACACCTAGTTTCAGAACATGAACATCTATCTCATAGCTGTACACCTAGTTTCAGAACATATATATCTAGTATCTAAAACCATAAGGCATTTTTTTTCTAGTGAAACAAGATGATCCTTTTTACACTTTCCAAAGTCAATATTATGTTATTCTGTACCATTGCATAAAAATAATTCAACATATGAACAGTATAGTACTCATACCCTGTAGATCAAGTTTGAAGTTGGTTCTTGGTGGAGTAATAGATACTACTATAATCTACATTGTCAATTTTTTAATTTTCTTCACAAGCTTTGCATTAAAGTTTAAGAGAAACATGCATATGATAAGACATCCTCTCAAGAGATTAGAATCCATTCCCATATCACGAACAGAAATTATCATTATGCATAAGATTTGAGAAACAGAATTGACCCCTTGTTCAAACCAAGAGTCTTAGATGAACTGGCACAGGCGTGCGTTCTTGATGAATGGCACAGGCGTGCTTCTTTCTTCAAGAACACTTCTTGATTAGAGAGAGAAAGGGAGAGAGATTGCGATTCAACCTGAAACGAGGCGATGCACGTTCTTCAAGAACGTTTCTTGATTGCGAGAGAGAGTTTCTTGATTGAGAGAGAGAAAGAGAGTTTCTTGATTGAGAGAGAGAGAGGAGGGGGGATGGCGACTCAACTTGAAACGGGGAGCAGCTTGGCGTGAGAAGCGTCCCTCGGCTTCCTCCTCCCAGGCGCAGCTCGCGTGAGAAGCGTCTCGTTCTTCCCTCCACGACGGCCAGGCGCGGCCCTCAGATTTTGCCGGAGACAAAGGAGAAGAAGCCTTCTTCCTCCCAGGGAACGTCCCGGCTCACAGAAGAACGCGAAGGAGAAGATGCCACGACGTTCTCCTCTTTCTCCCAGGAGACGTCCCTTCCCTGATGGGCGCCGCGAGATGGCCTCTGCTTTCGTCGAAGACGGGGGAGGAAGAAAGGAGGCGTTGGAACTTGGAAGCCGTTGTAGAACGAAGCGGGTAATTTAGGATGCGTGATCGGGCCGCGGCCTGGTTAACTGGACCGCCAGGCCTAGCACAGCCTAACCCTCATGATGGGCTGTAGCCCACGTTCGGCCCACTCCTCCTCTCCCAGCCATCGCCGACGCCGCCGCCGCGCATCATCCTCCTCTGCGCATGGAGGGCGGACGGCGGAGGCGTGGTTTGAGCTCGCTCGCGCGCCGGCGGCGGCGCCGCGCCGGAAGTCTTCATTCCGGAGCCGCCACCCCCGCTGGTTCGCAGGGGCTCCTCGTGCTGCCCTTCACCATCCGCCCTTGCGGCCGTGGGACTTGCATAGCGCCACGGCGAGTGAAACCCTAGGGCGGCAGTCTCGCCGGAGCAACCTGCCGCCGCCGCCAACTCCATGATCGCCGCATATATTGGATCTCACAGGCCGATCTCGATCTCTCTTTTTCTCCTGGAGTGGATAATTTCATTCTCCCCCAAATTTGAAGTAGTTTTGATCCGCACAGGCGAATAGCCATGGGTAGATTTTTTTTCCCATTTAGCCCCCTTGTCGTATCTCTATTCTCTACTTTTTTTTCACTTTCTCAACTCGCACGTTTTTTAAACTGCTAAACGGTATTGTTTTTTTAAAAATTTTTATACGAAAGTTGTTTTAAAAAATTATATTAATCCATTTTTAAAAAAAATTAACTAAAACTTAATTAATCATATGTTAATACATACATCGTTTTGCGTGTCTCAATGGGTTGATTGGATACACACGCCATTACTAATTTACCCGTTTTAAAAAATATATCATTATTATTCAGCTATATGAACCCATACGACTATAATTTTGTAGTTATTGGATATATGCCACTATTTATCCCTTTTATGCCTTCATCAATTTTTTTTACCATTTTGCACTTCTTCATTTTTGTCTTTTTTTTCAGTGAGCTCAGCCACCTACACCCTCTACAGGCCACCTTCCCCTTTCCTCTCACCGTTGAATGGTAACACCTCGAACGTCCACCCTTCCTTGGGCAGGGCGCACTTGAGATATTATCGTTCGGTGTTGAGAGGAAAGGGGGAGGTGGCCGATAGAGGGGTGGAGGTGGTCGAGCTCAGTGGAAATGAGAGGGGAAGGAAAAAGGGTAAAATGGTCCCAAAAAATTTGATGAATGCATTGAAGGGCTAAATAGTGGCATATCTCTAACAGCTATAAAATTGTAATGGCATATGTTGAAATACCTGAATAGTAATGGCAATTTTCAAAACGGGCAGATTAGTAATAACATGATCCAATTAACCCTAATAAAACGTAATACATGTGTGAGATTTACTCGAATTTTAATTAACGTTATATCTTCTCGACAACCGACCATATACTGAGTACACTTCAACGTAGTTAGGTATAGGTATGCACGCATGAGGAGTTGCGAACCAAGAACCCTAATTAGCGTGTGCTAAGGAGAGAAGTCGCACGCAGTTTCCACTCGCAGCTCGCTCGCTTGGTGGAGACGCAAAGACAAGGAGAAATACGAATGGGATAAGGTAGAGAGAGAGGAAGAAGGGAGGTGGGCCACACGTGGGCTGGGTGACCAAGTAGGCCGCATGTAGGCCCTGTGCGCAACTTCCTTGTCGGCGCACGCGCTAGGTGCCCCAGCTGCGATAAAAGTTGCGAATAGAACTTAGGCCTCCTGTCTCGCACGTACATGCCCGCATCGCACGTTTCGGCCCATCCGGCCCATAATGCTGACAGTCTAAAGGAGAAAAGATAGTCAACACGACCACCGCTTTTACTCTCGTCTCCCCGTCTCCATTCCCATCGATTTTTTTCGTCGATGCCATGATCCTTTTATGGAGGAATTTCATAGGATTCAAATTCTATATAAATTTTTTCTATTTGACTCTTTGATACAAAGGATTAGAGTTTTTTAAATCCTATGAAATGGCTATCATGTAGATTTTAGAGAAAATTTAGCAAAAGCTTCAACCTCTTAAAATAATTCTGTTAAGTCTATCTCTCTCATCTATGCAGGCTAATCAAACGACATTCATGTGTTTTATAATCCTCTATTTTGCACTATTCCTCTATATTTTTAATCCTGTATTTCAAAGAAACCCTAATCTTCCCTAAATTCAACATAAGAATTAGAGAACATAAGAAGAACTCTGTACCCTAATTTCAGATCATAAAAAGAACTGATGCAATTCAGGTAATGAAACCGAATTAACATGTATTGGGAGAAAGAATGCAAGCACATTAGCCCGCTTTGACGTACGGAGAAATTTTTGGATTTGTTGACGTGGGTTCATTTTGGATTTTTTTTTAAAGAGCTCGATCTGGTCTATGAGTCTGTCTCAGACGCGGCTCATGATCACGGACACGGACGCCAGTGCAGGAGGCGGAGGGAACCTGAGTGAAGCGCACAAACGGCAAAAACGATGACGGACTAAAGCTTACCCAGAATAATTACGTATTTTTTAATTGCTAGCAAAAATACCCGTGCGTTGTTACGGGAAAATAATAAATTTATGATAAACATAATATGGTTATGGATTTTTAATTGAAAATTCACCTATAACTGCGCGTTGCTATGAAAAAATAAATTTATGATAAACATAATATGGGTCGTTAGAAAGTCAGGTGAAATGGTTGAAGGATTTCAATTTATAGGAATTGATGGAGGAAAAGGAAACCATCATTCATTCATGATACTATAATTACAACGTTGATATTTTTTTTTCTTAAAACCCCCTTGAGTAATTCTTCCTATCTGATATGGTAGGTGATTGAAAATGAGAAGCATAACCTTGTAGCTGCAGTTGCCTGGACCTTTTATTTTCTCCTGCTTTCTCTTTTTTCTTCCAAATTCACCGTTTAATTGAGAATTCTTAAACGAAGAGACCCTTCAGTTTGTCTTCGCTATTTCGGTGGTGTTTGAATCTCTATGAGATGAAGATAAAGATAAAGATTAAGTGTTTCACGTAAAATGAGATGATATTAACGTATGATTAATTGAGTTTTAATTATTACAAACTTGAAAAATGGATTTATCTCATATTTTAGAACAATTTTCATATAAAAATTTTTACACGAAACGTGTCGTTTAACAGTTTAAAAAACGTGTCACGAATATCAAATTGGAAACGAACAGGGCCTTCATCGCATCAAAATTGAAAACCATCGTCTAACATAATAACCATATGTTGTGCCCCATTTGAATTTCATCCTGCATTGTTCAAATCAAAATAACCCAAGCACTGCGCTGCAGTCAACCTATAAACAGTAACAGGCCCAAAACAAACCAGCCCAGTCAGCGTACACGGTCAACAGCAAAACCTATCATGCTTGGTCGGACACGGCTGGATGCAGGCCGCGGAGGACGCCTTGCGAAGCGGAACCGGAATCGATGCGATCGTTGGCATTGAACATATTATTGTCCCCAAATCTAATTGTAATTTGGTAACGACGACAGACAAAAAAAAATTAAGGTGAGTATGAAATTATTTTTAATTTTTATAATAGATAAAGATTAGTTAAGATTAAGATTAAAATTAAGAGGTTGGGTACTTGGAATATAAATCTATCTTATGGAGAAAGAGATATTCTGATTAACTCATGCTTATCAGCAATACCATCTTACCATGGGTTTTTTATTTGCTCCCTAAGGGGATTCACCACAAAATGGACACAATTAGAAATAGATTCTACTAAGCTGAAACTAACAAAAAAAAATATCACATGATTAGGTGGGATCACCTGTGCTGCCCAAAAGAATCCCGGGGCAGCCGTGGCTGAGTCCGATACGGACTGGCGGCGCGGCCATATAATATATAGCCAACTGGATAGGGAGTTAGGGACGTACGTACGTACGAGTCGATCTGTTGACTAGTAGTATATGGCGGGCAAGGAGCGGAGCCACGTGCACTTGTGCCTCACCGACTACAGGGACTACAGGACCTACACGGTGCACCACATCGACGTCGCCCCCTTGTTCCTCGACGACGACGACGATCCGCACCAGTTGGAGCTGGACCCGGGAGCCATGAAGGAGTCTGTCCTTCCCCCACCCGCCACGCGCCTCGCGACGAGCCCAGAGACCAACGCCCTGGCGTTCCACCTCCTCCGCCGCGCCGGCGACAACGACAAGATCGTGGCCACCGACGAGCAACGCCGCACCCTTATCTACGACGTCGTCTCCGGCGCCGTCAGCCCGGGGCACATGCTGCTCTCCCACAAGTGCATCCCGGTCTCCGCCGCCGTTGGCGACCGCCTCTACGTCCTCGAAAACTTGGCCGCCCGAAGCCGCAGCACCTGCTTTGAGGCCCTCGTCTACGACGACGAGGACCCACATTGCGCACTACTACAGAAACAGCCTTTCCGTGCGGGCCCTCCCTACGCCGACGATCACAACGGCCGCCCTCTTCCCTACTCCCCGGTCACCGCCCTCGCGGTGGTCGGCACGAGCATCTGGACCACAACGCACGCGGCCGAGGGAGGCGGTGTCGTCTTCATCCTCAGGTTCGACCCCAAGCGCGGCGTCTGGACGCCCAAGGACGACGACTACAACGGCGATGGCACATACTCGTTCGACACCGAGCGGCAAGCCTGGAGAAAGGAGGGCAGCTGGGAGCTGCCATTCGCCGGCAAGGCTGAGTTCGTCCCCGGCTGCAACCTGTGGTTTGGCTTCTCGCGTGCCGACGGATCCCTCTGCGCCGCCGACCTCGCCACCACGCCGAACAGGGCGTGCGGTGTCTGGGAGGACTTCCGCCCGCCTAAGGACTGGTTCGCCTGCACCCGCCACCTCGTCAACCTCGGCTTCGGCAAGCTCTGCGTCATCAGGTTCTTCGCCACCGACCCCACCGAAAAATGGTGGGGTAAGGACCCGTCGCCATCATCACCGCTATGGAGGTGCGTCCTATGCCTTGCCACGACGACGACAACCACCACGGAATAGGAGGACGGATCAAGATGGTGAAGCACATGTCTAGGTGTATCAAGCTCCCAAACTACAATTGTGGCCCAACATATGTTCTCTAATCGAATACTCCCTCCAATCCAAAATATAAGATATTTTCATATTAGGATATATCATGTTTACCTAAAATCTCTTATATTTTGATAGTAATTTATCAATTGCTCCGTCCGTGTATATATATCAGTCTGTAAGGGGAGATAGTATTAATTTCACTCTGAAATGAATGCAAGATACTGCTACCATCTCGACACAAGTATGATTCCTTTTATAGATCCAAAAGATGTATATCTACATAAAATTCAATGCAAGTCCAACATTTCCTTCTAAGTACCTCTCATCCAAACGGATAGCTCTTGTTTATAATTGGCTTACTTATTAATCCCTGCTCGATCAGTTCACAGATGTTTATTCGCTTGTGCAAAGCCTGACCATTGTCTTGATTCCTACTACTTCCCTAACCAATTTGTGCAGGCAGAAATAAACTTCTCCTGCAAAGCAGACAACTTACAAATTAGGTTCTGAGTTATTCCACCTCCAAACAAACTACAGCTTGAAGATACAGTTGAGACTGTAAAACCAGCCCTTGAAATTTGATTCACAGCATCGGTACCCCTCCGGTCATGAAAACTTGCCATTTTGGACATTGATGTGGTCTTCAAATTGCAGCTTTGATAATATATTGCAAAATATTCAAAAGACTAATTATTATACTAAAAAATTCCTTTTCAAGACAAATCTATAAACATGATTTTTATAAATTTAATCCAAATATTTTATAAGATATGGATGACCAAAACTGTTCTAGAGCGAGTCAATGGGGTAATTCGTTCGGTATGAAAAGTTGAGGGTGAAGGACTTCTGGTTTTGTGGTTAAGGGGGGTAAGTCGTACTGCCGCAATAGTTCAGAGGGATAATTCTGAATTTTCCTAATTACAAACAAGAATTCAGCTATATATCCAAAGTTCCAAACAACAAAAAAAAACCCTAAATTAGCAAGGGAAATATTTCTCCATTCAAAAAACATCAAATCACAAACTAGCCAGCACTCCATGTGGCACGCAGGGCCGCACCCCTCTCCCTGTAGTTAGGTCACACAGGTGCGCAGGAACACGACTGGTAGCTAGCTAGCTAGTGGTGGATAATAAGCCAGCTCGGTTTCACAAGCTTGCTTAAGCTATCATTAAGCTTATTAGTGTTGTTTATGAGCACTAGTTATATCACCTCAACAATTTGAGCATATATCAACTTTTTATGTAGAAAATAATAAACACTAACTAGCAAAGTGCTAACTAAATATAAATAGATTGGAAATATAACAAACAACAAACATAAATTGATAGTGTGGCCTTATATACTAGTGTTAGTATACACTAATCAAGCTCACTCACAAGCTGGCTCGAGCTCGGTCCTTAAGCTAACGAGCTAAAAGCTCAACTTGACCTGATTTATTATGACTATGAGCTTATTAAGTATATTTAAGGTGACAAATTAGTTGATATATATACCAGTTGTGTTATAGTGTATGCATGTCCACATATTATGTTTAAACTAACATCGATACCAATTGATATACCACTTGTTATAAACTAGTTGTACCACCTGTTATAGTGTATAGGCTGGCCAACAGAAAATGTTTATGCTGACCTCGAAACCAGTTGATATACCACTTAATTATGGGCCAGGTCTAAAAACCAACTTGACTCAATTTATTATGCTATGAGCACAAGTATGTTTATGCTGATCTCAAAACATGTTGATATACCATTTGTTATAGCGCACCAGGCCTACTATCTGTGAATCACCCAAGTCATATTAGGCTCGCTTCATAGATTCAATCAGAACCACAACTTACATAATCCAAAAGAAATAATCTGATCGATGAAGAATATCTATTTTTTTAAGTCGTGCTTCTTTATCATTAATTATCGATATGAATCCCAACATAAACACACCAACATATATACTCCATATATATGCATATGTAGAGATGGTTGGATCGCATAAGCTGAGTGACGAGACGGGGTAGCGGAGGGCTGCGATTGGGCAGGAGGCTGCTCGAGGCAAGTACAGATTCGCCTGCCCCTTGTCTGCAGGAAGCAAGCAGCCACAGCCAGCCAAGAGCCGGAGCTGATCAGCTTGGATCGATTCTTTTGATAGCCATAGCTATATGTATATCCAAGATCGATGGACGTGAACGAGATCGATCGATGTGATGAGAGGCATGTAAAAACCAAAATCTACGATCGTTATTCCCGTTGGATTTAATCGTGCACTAACGAAACCGGCAAAAAGCGAGTTTTTCCTTCAATCATTTTTTTTCAAATAAAATCTCTGCGTTTGGATTTTCGAATTCGAATCGTGTCCTAAATTATCCCTCCATTTCCTATCCGTTTTAAATTATTTTGTTTAAAACTCTACCCACTCCATTCGTCGCAAATTATTATTTCAAACCAAAGCCCATCCAAACAAATTCTCTATTTGTCCAAAAATCCCAAACAAATCATTTCACATCAGAGTCACAGTTCCTTTATATGTTCAAAATTGTTTACAGCTCACGGGCAAAAATGACAATAAACATGCATGTGTGCACTCCTTCATTTTTCTCCACTGAGACAAGCAAAAATCATTTTCGTTCCACCGCTCATGCATGCACACATTATCTCCTCTGTCGTCACTGTCCCTTCCCTGATACCCATTAAAACTCTCCCGACACCCATTTAAACCACATCAAAACAAAAGAGTAGGCAACAGCTCTGCTCTGGCTCTGCATTAACGAGAGGTAGGCACCGTCTTATCACTTTCTCTGAGCAAGGTAGACACCGTCCTTTGGCAGTAGCAGAGTGGACTGTGAGGAGAGTAAAAGCATGCACATGCGTGTTCGTTGTCGTCGAGCCCTCCGCGATGCACGAAGGAGAGTATAAAGGCCGAAGCCCTCCATGGATCCTTCGCTAAGCTGCTACTTCATTTTCGTTACACCGACAAGCCGAACGCCGTCGTCGTTTGACCGGCCGCCTTCTGGCCATGCACTGCCGCTCCGCGTCGCGCACTGTCTCCACCTGGCCGACGCTCAGCCCGGCTGTCTCCCAGGCCAAGCCGAGCCACCGGCGAGCCGCCCTCGGCCTCTCCCTTCCTGCTCCTGTCCTCCCGGCCGAGTCAAGCCAGCGTCATGCCGCAACTGCCGAGCAGCCGCACCGCGTTGCGCTTGGCTGAGCCGCCGCCATCGTCCGGCGCCCGGCCGCGTCGCCGGTGACCTGCGCCGAGCCGCCTAGCCGAATGCTCAGCCCGGCCGTCGCCCAGGCCGAGCTGAGCCCCAGGCGCGCCGTCTCCCGGCCAAGCCGCCTGGCTGCCTTCCCAGGCCATGCACGACCGCACCGCCGACCCCGGCCAAGCCGCGGCCAACACGCCGTGTCGTGCGCACCAATCGCCTCCATCCCACGAACCGCGCCACTGCCGGCGGCGCTTCGGCCGCCCTTGGCGCGCCCGGCCGGCGCCCACCCCAGCCACCGGCGCCCCGCCCTTCTCCTGCCGGCGCGCCGCCGTGCACAACCCCGCTTGCCCCAGCCGCCGCGGCGATGCCACGCGCCGCCTCCCGGCCGTCGCCCCGGCCGCGTGCCGCCGCCCCTGCCGCGCACTGTTAGAATTAATCTTGTTGTTTTGCATATTTGTGTGAGTCGGTCGTGTCCAGGATTAGTTTGTGCTAGTTGTGTACGTGCTCATTATCTCATCACATGGCTTAGAGGCCAAGAGGGGCAACCATGAAGTGAGTGTTTGTGTGACCAGGTGCTTGGTCAAATTCGTGGCGAGTACTTAGGAGCAAATCAGCTGATGCATGTGTGTGTTAGTTTTGATCAGTCATGCAGGTGCACGTTGGCTTGGAGCTGTGGCCAAGTCAAGTGAATGGTTCATGGCGAGAAGAGTGGATCGGATAGCTCATGCATGTAGTGTTTAGTGGTGATCTGCATGTAAAGAGATGTGCTTTGCATGTAGAAAGGTGATTAGTGGCCACGGGAGAGTTTGGCCGAGTCGTGCGGCTGGCTGAACCTGTGCGTGTGTGCATGTGTTTATTTAAACCATGTAATCAGAGATGGGATTAAGGAGTGAGGTGAATACAAGTGCAAGTGCAGGTGCTGGTGTGCAGCATCGAGTAGTTTTCCGTGTGCTAGTTCTTCTTGTCCTTGTGCATCTGTGTGTATTTCCATCCACCGAGTGAAAGTTCCAACACGCACTGCTCCACCGCGGCGCTGCGGCGCACTGCCGCCCCGGCCCGCACGCGCCACCCCGGCAGGCGCGACCCCAGCCGCGCCGCCGCGCCCGTGCCGCGCCACCGCCGGCGCCGCTCTGCCTGGACGTGCCGCACCGTCGCCCAGCCCCCAGCTCCCTCCCCCATCGGGCTCTCTCTCAGAAAAAGCAAAGCAAAAAAGAGAGAGAATGAGAATGAGAGAGGAAGGCCCTGTTCTTTTCCTCTAAAACAGTACGGATAAAAGATAAAGTTTCATGGCACGCTTTTCAATCTCTCAAACGGTACGTTTTGTGCAAAAATTTTTAATATGAAAGTTGCTCTAAAATATCAGATTAATCCATTTTTTAAGTTTGTAATAATTAAAACTCAATTAATCGCACGTTATTGTCACCTCATTTTGCGTGAAACACTTTATCTTCATCTTTATCTTTATCTTTAGAACTTTCAAACAGGGCCGAAGAAGAGGATAAGGAGAGAAGAAAAAAAAGAGAAAAAAAAAGAAAGGAGGTGGGACCCACCGATGGGGCCACTACCTAACCCTCTCTTTGCGGGCCCTTGAAGACTTCGAAAAGTCTATATCGTGTCCCCCTCGTTGTCGGGCTAAGCCCATGAAGTTCTCTACAAAGTATACATCACCTCATCTACTTTATTGGGCCAACCGACCTAATAATCTATCCACAAGTCCATATCACATCCCTCTTGTTTCCTCGGGCCAAGCCCATAAAGTCCTCCACAAAAGTCTACAAATGCACCTTCGAATCCATTGGGCTACCGACTACAAATTCTATATAGCATCCCTCACCCTTCGTTGGGCCGAGCCCAAGAGATTAGTTCCCTGCTAAAGTCTATATTTCGTCCTTTCTCCAAAATTCGGGCTAAAGCCCACCAGTAGCCTCCTCCGCACCAAAGTCTAATATATATCCCTCTACTCACCCAAGCTCCCTCTTGAAGTCTATATTACCTCCCTACCCGACCTCCCTTTCCTCTGGGCTAAAAGCCCAAGCCTCCCTCTCACTTCACAGCCAAGGAATATTCTCCTTTTTCTTACATTTTAGAAAATCCAGTAATCTTTCAAAATTCGTCCTTACCCGTAAGTCCGATTGACTCCGTTCAACTTCCATATTTTTTCTAAAAATGAGGTCTATACAATGGCACAATTAGTTTATAATAGTTATTATCTGCTTTATAGGATTTTGGATGTTTTTTCTCTTTTCGATTGCGTAGTGGACGTTTCGGAGATGCAACGGACGCGGATTTTCTCGAAGATTTGAAGACCAACAATAAGGCAAGCCACTCTTCGATCATATTGCTCTTAGTTTAAAAAATGTGTTGATTGCAAACTTGCATGCTTAGCGTACACAATTGTTTTGATCGACCGTCGATCTACGAGCACCCGACCGACGGACCAACCTATGTAGCTGCATTACTTTTTGTAGGATCTTGTTAAACTTAACCCTTGTCGCTCCACCACAGCAGTACCTCGATGCTTGCGCTCTCTGTGCACAGGTGTCCTTTTGCACCATTTGTTTATATCAGGTTTATTCATGGTTATCGATGTGGAAAAACTTGGGTTGTGAAAGGTTTATAAATCCCGACTCGGGGAGTCGGTGACTTTGAAAATAAAAAGGTTTTATGGGAGAAAACTTGCGGTGCGAATCCTCTCATGTGTGGTTTGGTTTCGTAGTCGTGCATAAGGACCGATTCTTTTGAGTTTTACATCTGAGCTTCTTACAGTACGATCACATGGGTAGAATGGGATGCCCCTAGATGAGTAACTAGCTAAAACATAGGTGTCTAGTATGTTGGCAGGTGAGGAGCACTTGTATGGTGGAGTTTACAGCAATCTCCTGCAATGGGGATGTATCGGGGGTCCATATGGTAGGGCCTGAGTAGATGAGGGCCTGAGACTAGCTTGATGCTTGGTGGAGAGATTCCACCCATCTGTGTGACACGGAACATTTATGGTTTGGTTAGGGAAAGGCTTTGTCACGAACTTCCGGTACCGGCCAGTATCGGTGTAAGCTTCGTGTCTCGTGGGAAAAGCGTACAGTCTCTGCAGAGGTTTAACTGAACTGTTCGAACAGTCGTGCCCACGGTCAAGGGCGAATGTGAGGTGATTCCTATAGCGTAGATTTGTTTTTCAAACTTCTTTAATAAACTGGTTCGTGGGATGGGAACCATTACCAGAGTCCCTCTTTGTGACAGACGGCTAGCCTTCGTGGGTTGGGAACAGGCCTGTGTGACCTGAGGTGTCGTCTGGCACCATAGGGCCGAGAGGGACGGTTTAGGTGCCGAGATGGCCGAGTATGGGTTGGCAGGTCGAGAGAACCGGACCTGGAGTTGTTAACCTTGAGACTTGATTAGCGGATGATTGTTGGAGAGAATGTTGAGTTATGTTTTGGAAGTGAAAAGAAGCTAATAAAGGAGAAAGTGTTATAAATGCTGAAATTTGGCTTTTCCGCTTGGGTTGTTGCAAAGCAATTCGTGTTTGGATTGAGGTGAGACGCCTCCTTCTGAAGGAAAAGTGTATTTTTGAAACCTACATGTAGACTTTTGAAAAGTGTTTTAAAATGCTTTGCCAAACAAACTCAGCCTTTCTTTGAAGCTTGCATGTACACATTTCCTAGTGGTTTGCTGGGTACGAAAGTACTCAATCTTTCATTGTTATTGTTTTTCTCCTCTTGGCTTAAGTTCAGGAAGAAGATGAAGGTTAGAGTTTCGTCCCTAAACCCAAACTTCTGCCGGTGGATTTGGTGTCCTAGCTTCGATAAGTTTCGCTGCTGCTGACTCTGATTGGAGTTTGCAACTCAGGGATTACCCAAAGCTGCAACGTAAAGGTATATTGTATTTATTTAAATCTTGCACTGATTCATCATGTTACCGCTGGTACCAGCTTCGTTATCCTGGGACTGGTACCTATTTTGCGGTTCCATAGGAAAGCGGTTCGCCGTTCTCCTGCGGCATGCCCTCCTCGGTGCCATTGGTACAGTGGCGCAGGGACGGGGTGTGACAGGTGTGGATGTTCATTTCTAGTGTGAAGCTGCCTGTGCGCCTTGCTTATTGCCTGGAACTCTGGAGTTGTCTTCAATGCCACAAACTCGACTCATACTTGTGAGGTGATCCAAGGGTATTTATGGATCGATGTTGGGCGATAGCGGTTGAGTACGTACTCATTAACGAGTGTTGTCTTAAAATTCTTCCAAGCCATACCTTTTTTTTAAGGCCTGACGCTTCAATAATTCTTCATCATCTTTTGGATAGTCATAGCACTGCATGAACTTGTTCCAGGCATCTGTCTTCTCTGCTTCCGTCACTTGGTCAACGACTTTGTGCAGGATGCTGAAGAATCTCCTCCCCAAAATTCCGCATGAACTACTATACCATTTGACGACAGAGCAAGGTGCTACCGAGTTTCCCCTTGCATCGACCTCCATGATGGTTAACTTCGTGTGACGAAGTCTGTTCGATGTTCTAGGGTTGCGGGTAGAGGTGGTTGTTAAGGTTGTGGACGACGGGGATGGGGGTTGATCGGACTTTTTAACAGTAACGCTTTACTATTTAAAGAATAAATATAAACAAATGAACAATTAAATAAAATATATAATCCTAAATCACAAATATATTCTCCTAAACAACATATATATTTTTCTAAAGCACATATATTTCCCTAAAGCACATATATTCTCCTAAATCACATATATATTTTCCTAAAGCACATAAATATCCTTCAAGCATATTTATTTTCCTAAAGCACATAAATAGTCCTAAAGCACATATCTTCTCCTAAATCACATATATATTTTCGTAAAGCACATAAATATTCGTCAAGCATATATATTTTCCTAAAGCACGTATATTCTCCTAAATAATGTATAGAATGCAAACCAGCGGTGACGGTGGTGGTGGTGTCGTCAGCTCGGCGGTGGTGATAGTGGAGGCCGGGGTCGGGTGGGTGGTCATCGGCACAGTAGTGGTGGTGGCGCGGGGTCGTCGATGCGGCGGTGGAGGTCGGGCGGCAGTGGTGGTGGCCCGGACTCGTCGATGAAGTGAAGTGTGTGATGTGAGGGTGGTTACCCTAGATCTGGGCAAAATCATCGGTGACCTGTCGCAACTACGAGGACTTTGAGATGACTGTTCCGGCCCGTCACCGATGACTCTGACCATCCTTTGACCATTTTTTTAAATAAAATCAAAATTATTCCTAAATAAAATCAACAAAATTCCTAAACACTTTCTAAATCACAAATATTCCTAGATAATTTCTAAACCACAAATACTCATAAATAAAATCACAAATATTATTTCCTAAATGCAAGAAAAGTATGACATAGGTGAATTACATATATTTTGACCAGCTCGGAATAATTCACGGAGCATATATTACATAAATATTCCTTCCTCATGATCAAATTTTAGGTACGTCATGTCTTGTATCGTATGGTCCTCTTGTTCAATGTGTTGGCTCACATGGAGGTATTGGTTGTAATCGTCCTCATCAACGATGTCGTCGACCCCAATTATTTTTCGCTTGCCCTCCCTAACTACGCTTAACTTTTTGTTCGCGGGGTTCTTAATGTAGAACACTTGAACAACTTGTTTCGCAAGAACAAATGGCTCATTCACGTAGCCCACCTTAGCTAGATCAATGGTTGTGAAATCTTGCTTGTTGACCTTCACTCCTCTGCGTAGATTTACACAGCGACATCAAAATAATGGAACTTTGAGCTTGACGTAGTCTAGCTCTCAGATCTGCTCTATGCGGCCGTAGTATGAACTAGAGCCAAGTTGATCCTAAAATGCCTCAATACGGACCCCGCTATTTTGTACGGTGCTCTTGTCATCTTGACGAGCGGTGTAATATGTGTATCTGTTGATGTCATACCCCTGCCACGTGTCAATATCCCATGATGGTCCCGCCGCTAAACATGACATTGTTTCGCTTGTCGTAGTACTGGATGATCTGATACGGTGCTTGAACCATTCGTTGAAATGAGAGTTATGCTATTTGCTTATCCAGGCATCTGATCGGCCAATGTTTTTCGTTCGAAGCTTTGACAAATGTTCTTCGATATAGGGCACAACTTCGGCCATATGTTGGAGGACAGTGAAATGTGCTTGTGCATATACGAGTTGGTCTGGGACACGTCTTTTCCTTCCTATCGTGCCTACATCGGAGAGGCTTCCTGCATGCCTTGTCCTTGGGATACCGATTGGATCGTTCTCAGACATGTAATCTGTGCAGAATTCAATAGCCTCCTCAGTCGTGTAACCTTCTATTATGCTCCCTTTCGGTTTCACTCTATTCCAGACATATGCCTTCAGAATTCCCATGTATCTTTCGAACAGGTATATCCCCCATAGAAAAGCAGGCCCACATACTTTTGTTTGTTTCATAAGATGGACAGGGAGATAAGTCATAATATCAAAGGACGGGGGAAAATACATCTCCAGATGATAGAGTGTTTTGACAATATCTGTTTGTAAGGTGTCAAGTTCTTCTGGATCAATAACCTTCTGTCCAATGGCTTCGAAAAAGGCACATAGACTCGTAATCGTGTTTCAGACCAAAATTGGTAAAATATTTCTAATAGCAACTGATAGGAGTTGTGTGATAAGGACATGGCAGTCGTGAGACTTCATTCCTACCAGTTTTAGGTCATCCATCAAAACAAATTTACTGATCCTAGACGAGTATCCGGAGGAAACTTTAATATCCTTCAAGTAAGACAACATTTGAATCTTCTCATCCTTCGACAAAGTGTGGCAAGCTGGACGGAGGTATAATTTGCCTGTGCCCAGATCAGCCACTAGAGCAAGTTCGCTCCGAATATTCATGCCCTCCAAATCTCGATATTCGTCCATTGCATCGAATCTGCAGAGTGCCTTAGCATACCATCGACCTTTAGATCTGTTACATGCCAACGAACTAACTCTGCTTCCTTTGGATTGACAAATATTCGTTTGAAATGATCGACAACAGGGAGATACCACAAAACCTTCGCGGGACCACCCCTCTTCGACTTTTTCCCTTCTTCACAACTGATCTTTCACTTGTATCTAGAAGCATTATATACAGGACATGCATCTAGGTCGACATACTCCTTGTAGAACAGTATGCAGTTATTTGGACAAGCATGAATCCTTCGGACCTCCAACAACAATGGGCACAACACTTGTTTAGCATCGCATGTCATCTTGGGCAACGTGTTCTCCTCCGGAAGCAGGTCCTTCAACAATCCAAGCAGTTGTGTGAAACTTTTATCTGTCCATCCATTACTTGCCTTAAGCTTCATCAAATCTAAGGTCACAGATAACTTCATGTGCTTTGCTGCACATCTGACATACAGAGATGTCTTGGAATCACTCACTAGCCGGGTAAACTTCTCATAGTCCCTCTCGTTATAAGCTGAGTCCTCAACATCACGCAACATTGCGTGAAGAGTCTCATTATCGACATCCACCCGATCACCACCCAAAGGGGATTCAACAAATATATCATCTTCGTGTCCTTCCTCGTGCAGACCGTTGCTCGCTTCATCCCCACTATTCTCTACCTCTTGTTCTCCATGCTTGCTCCAACATGAATAACCCTTCATAAAGCCTCGACAGATCAGATGCGTGTGTATTCTGGCACTATCATTAAACATCTTCTCATTCCTACTATCAAAGCATGGACAAGTTGTGTATTCATTGTTTGTTCTGTTCTTCTCTTGCTCCGCAACATTAATGAAATCGATAACGCTCCTTCTATAATCTATGCTCGATCGATCACATTTATACATCCATCTTCTATCCATCTATAATTTATGAAAAAAAATGTTATGTATATGTAGCTAGTTATTACATCGAAATTGTAGTGGTAATTTATTATTACCTTAGGAGCCTTTTGTATTTTTTTCAAATAAAGAGAAAAAAATTCACCCTTCTAGCTCTCCCTCCTGAAGTATGAACAGTACACCGGGTTGGGATAACTGTTATCCAAATGACTTGGGGTATTTATAGTATGGGTTATTTATAACGGGCCACAACCAAACCCCGTCAAAGATTGAGGGTCATTGGTGACGGGCTTCACTCTCATCTTTGTCGGGCCGTAACACCAGGCCCGTTACCGATGAGGGTCATCGGTGATGGGCTTCACTCTCATCTTTGTCAGGCCATAACACCGGGCCCGTCACCGATGACCCTCATCGGTGACGGGGTTTGATTGTGACCCGGGCAGCAATCAAACCCCATCACCGATGACTCATCGGTGACGGGCCCAACCCTGAGGACTATGATACTCCCACATCCCCTGTTCAATCAACAATTTAATCTAAAACTCTGAGCTTTCTATTTCGTCCCATTTCTTCATCAATGTTTTCTTTGCCAAGTACTTAATTTTGTACCTGTATTTCTGCCCGGCTTGCATACCTACCAACAAGGAGAGAAGTTCGATCATAACATGCATGGTAGCTAGAGGGAGGAGGGGAGGTTGGACATTTACCCAAGTAAAATGCGATATATATGTGTGAATTTTGAAATCATATGACAAACAAAGAAACAAAATGAGAGTATGTCACTCAACTTTATGGTCAAATTATACTTTCTCGTTTTCACAATATGCATGTGATAAGCCAATGCAGAGACCAAACCAAACAGAACAATAAGATTTTATTTTTTGGCATTCAGTTTGTTGTTCGTCTTTTTAATTTTTGTAACCCTCGGTTTTTGGGTTTTTTTACGGATCAAAAATACCAATACTTTGATAACGTATCAGCTAATACTTTGATACAGCCTTATGCAAGAATACCAATCTAGGTAAATATATCGAAACAAGCTTGAGATATTTAATTAGAGTGATATCCTTGTATAAGGGGCAGATATAACATGAAAAGTATGATTAAAGTGATTTAAGCAAAACTAAGCAGTTATATCAGATAAGATCGACTGAAACTCCGATGCTACCTCTATTATAAACAAGAGATAGGCTAGAGATCATGGTTCTAATTAGGACTAGGGCTGATGCAACACAAAGTGTAAAAAGATACATGATATCTAGAAAATCAAGTCTTTGAATGTTTTTTGGGTGGTGGATATCATATGCTAATCTAAGCCAATAAGCTGATTTGGCCGATACCGATGAAACCTTAGGTAAGGCCTGGCCGATACAGCTAAATCGAGCCATTGACTTAGATTATACCCGTTCATACAAACCTTGTCCTTGCCGGATACTATTTACAATTTGCCTATAGAAACAAGTCTTAAGTGGACTCTTACCACAATATTACAAAAAAGAAACTGACTCTTATTCCTTATTAATAGATACAATTGCCTCATCCGGACTCAATTCCCAACCGGCAATACCTTTAAGCCCTTCTCCGAAACCAATATGAAGCCAAGCTACCCGTATCGGCTCAACCGAGTCCGATTCAAGTTACTCATATCGGCTGCCCGAGTCTGATTCCATATCGGTCGATACGGCCTCAGCCAATACGCTGTTTGTTTTTGGAAATCGCTTTGTTCCTTCAAATCCGCTTCAGATCCAATCTTTTTGCTAGCATTTCTTTACCAAATTTTACCGTTAACACCTTCTCATGGCACAAGCTCGTGTGGATGGCAATAGAGGGACACCGGTGGCGGCAAAGCCGGTGCTTACACCGAACTCACCATGGTGCTAGTGGTCATGGAAGTGATGGAACATAGTATGGGCATGTTGGCTCAGTTTGATTTAGATTTTTGAACGAATTGTTAAGTGAATTATCCGCTTCATTGACAAATTAAATGTTTTAAGAAACAGGCTTAACAAAATAGCTTAAAACAAATGGTATTAGAAATGCAGCAGAATCAAGTTATTTTTAAGAAAACGTATTGTTTGAAGTGCGAAATAAATAATCCGATGAATAAGTAAAAAAAACCTGAGCAAACCATGAGTAGAAAGTTAATTAAGAGGTGAAGGATGCTAGTCCACCAACGAATAGGAATGCAAGTTGGGTGTGCTTGTGGGCTTTGAGGCCCTGTTGTTATATTTTTGCATTTGTTTTTGTATTAGTAGGTAAAAAATGAACTAACATGTGTACGCTTTTATGCAGTACAACTCGGAAGGAGATGGGAGAGGGGGGGGCGGGGACCCCACATCCCTTGTTCCCCACATCCCTTGTTCAATCACCAATTTAAGCTAATAATCAGAGCTTTCTATTTCGTCCCATTTGTTCATCCATGTTTTCTTTGCCAAGGACTTAATTTTGTACCTGTATTTCTGCCCGGCTTGCATACCTACCAATATCTACCAACAAGGAGAGAAGTTCGATCATAACATGCATGGTAGCTAGAGGGAGGAGGGGAAGTTGGACATTTACCAAGTAAAATGAGACATATATGTGTTAATTTTGAAATCATATGACAAACAAAGAAACAAAATGAGAGTATGTCACTCAACTTTATGGTCAAATTATAATTTCTCGTTTTTTCAATATGCATGCGGTAAGCCAATGCAGAGACCGAACCAAACAGAACAATAGGATTTTATTTTTTGGCATTCAGTTTGTTGTTCGTCTTTTTAATTTTTATAACCCTCGGTTTTTGGGTTTTTCTACGGGTCCTTTTACGGTAGGCAAAATTTGCTACAGAACATTCAAAAAATGTGTAATTAGTTGTGGGGTACTGCAAAGACACGAATTTGCTAGAGGACATTGAAAAAACATGATAATTAGCTTTTGAACATCAAAGACATACGTGAACAAAATAGAGAGAGAAACAATAAAAAAGACCAGATTGCCCTTTGAGCGCAACCAAATCAATGAGAACCTTTAAACACATTGGGTCCACAAACCACAGGATTAGGAGGGTTGATTATGTGGGCCAAGGATGTCATCCTCTCTCGGTTTTCTTGCCTTCCTCCTCTCGTTGATTATGTGGGCCAAGGATTAGGAGGGTTGATTAAGCGGCGCTTGTGATCTGGAATGGTGGTGAAGCCAATGCATATATGCACGGAGAGGAGGGGCCCACGACAGCAGGCTGTGAAGGGGAGGCCTTCGCGCAGGATTTTTTATAATCTGGTCCTTTTGTAAAACTTATTTCGCAAATAGACCCTTGGAAAAACTTATTGCAGGAATGGTCCCTTTTGGTGCGCCAGAGACGTTGGCGCCGCCGTCGAACATGACGGCGCCAAGACCGGTGGCGCCGTTGGGGTGCCACGGTGGCAGCACACGCCGACGTGGCGAGAGGGCGGCGCCAGGGTGGCTGGCGCGCTCCCACCAATCACGGCGCCTGCGATGCTGGCGCGCTCGTCCGGGGGGAGGGCACTTAACTCCCCGCGGGCCCCACCCCAGCTCATCCTCCCCACGCGTCTCAGCCGTTCCCAGCCGTTCCCAGCCAACCTGAAAGAGCTGAGAGCTCTCTCTCTCCTCTCTCACCTCTCCTCCTCAAATCCACTCAATTTGGAGCCGTTTTTCGCGGGATTTTTTGTGAAAATCGAAGAGCAAGGTATACTCCTCCATTCCCCCCTCTTTTTTCTCGTTTTAATCGGTTAAATTTGTAGATCGAAGGGTAACCCTAGAACCCATATTTTGCCCAAATTTTTGATTTTGAAGATTTAAATTGGGGATTTGTTGAGTATAGTGTTAAATGTGTGCAATGTGCTTAGTGGAGATACTATTTTTTGTAGTACATTGTGTTGTAATGTTGATTTTTAGGTGGTTTGGTTGGATGGATGGATGGTTGGAGGAAAAATTTTAGTTTTAGACATGAAAGAATTGTTAGTTGGATGTGAACTTGGCTACCAAAGGGATCCAAATTGACGAAGCAATATCACCACCAGCATCTGGAAAATGTACCCCTCCTAGCAAATGCAAGATGTATGCACGTGCGTAGCACTCAACACGCCACGGCTCGGCGTCCTCATCGAGGTTTGAAAAGTTCTAACTAAGCCAAGAAAGGGGTATACCGTTCTGCTTCTTCTTCCTCCCTCGCGCATGCTCAATGATTAGTGGGATGCCAAACAACTGCTCCACCTGTGCAACCCATCCAGAAGTCTCCGTCCTACCCGTCACCGCATGTCCCCGTATCGGGAGGGCCAAGATCATAGCAACATCTTGTAGAGTGATGGTCATCTCACCACTTGGTAGGTGGAAGCTGTGTGTCTCAGGCCTCCATCTATCTACAAGTGCTGTCAAGGCAGGAGCGTTGAACACCGGCAATCCTCTATTGACAACCATGGCGACCCCGAGCAACCCAGCCGTCCTGAGGTACGGGATGTACCGCTCGTCAAACACTGGGGGGCGTGCGCTCTAACTCGGAGCGGTTGAAGCACCTGCAGAAATATTTTCAAATTGAATAGTTAATACAATGTGAAGCATATGTTATCGATACTTAGGTACAAATGACTGGATGTCGATACGTACCATCCCCTGCTCGATCGCAGCCCCGCAATGCCGGGCCTCGTAGCACTCCTCTAAGGCCGGGTAAGTCGGTGTCTCTTCCTCGCCGGCCATCCTGCATTAAGAGAGAAGGAATATATTGTCAGTTACCAATATTTGCATAACATACGATTAAAAAATATATGCAACAAACCGAAAATAATGTATATGACTTCAACCAAAAAATACCTTGATGCTTTTTTTGGACTTATTTTTTTCAGACGCTTAGGGCACTTAGGTTTCTTGTGACCCTCCTGGTGACATAACGAACACCTATTTTGCAACGGCGCAACATCAACTTGAAGACCTGAAGGCGGTTTCCTCCTACAACCACCTGGCAAATGATCCATGTTGATGTCACCATCTAATATTGCACCATCGGCATGTCTTAGGTCCCTAAACTCAGGAATGTCCGGCTTTCTCCTAAACACCTTCTCGAACGCACGACATTCCTCTAATGCTAACTTGTCATTGTTGGTTAGTGCAGGGAATGGACGGTCATCATCGGAGTCATCAGCAAATTCGACATCATACTTCTCAACACTTGGTTCCTCGCCAACCTTCTCTCCATTGACTTCCACCGAAACAGAGTCGTGACCAGCACTCAAGTGCACAACAAAGAAATCAGCTGGATCATAATTTTTCCCTGATACTTGCATCGAGTATTCAGGGTTGCCTCCGTACGATGACCAATTTATGTTGTTACCGGCATCTTCAAATAAACCTTCACTTACATCAAGCCCTTGTACTAACTCCTTTTTCAGTTCCCTTGCTGCATCCACACCGTCACTGCTGTGACGTCTCTTTGATGGTCTTCTCTCCTCTAACTCATTTCCAAACAAAGGTCTCTTCTTCTGTCTTTGCTCATCCAACTCTTCACATACCAACTCAGTCTTTGATACTGATCTACTTGTTCCCTCATTGCCACGGTGTGTAGCCCCACGACGAGAAGAATATGTCACAAAATTATTCTCGTCGTAAGGATAACACGAAGACTTGTTTAGATCCAAATTGTTTACGGTGCGTACCATCTTTGAAGCAAACACCTCTAGAGATCTAAACTGAGAGTCTTTTACTAAATCAAAATAAATTTCCCAATCCAACTGACCTAGCACCTTCAGTACATATTTATGTCCTTGACCAACATTGTACCTCCCATAAATATCAATCTCCACATTATCCTCAGTCCATTCAAGAACATCTTTCACTCGTGACATTAGTTCATCAAAAGTGGGACGGGTGGGAAATAAAATGGTCTTTAACGACATATCCTCAAACTCAACATGCCCACCAACGTAAGGTTCAACCACTCTACCACCGTAATAAACACGAACAAGTCTATCTATCTACACCGAAAAATATCATGGCACTTTAGAAATAAAAAAATACCACATCCTTCGTAAACGTCATACAAACTTACCACGTGAACTAATACATAACTTAAATTGTTTCAAAGCTACTACTTAACCAAACATATTTATTTCACATCCAACTAACAATTCTTTCATGTCTCAACTAAAATTTTTCCTCCAACCATCCATCCATTCAACCAAACCACCTAAAAATCAACATTACAACACAATGTACTACAAAAATTCTTTCTCTCTAACAAGCACATCAACATTACAACACAATGCACTACAAAAATTTTGTTCCAAAGCTAAAGCAATTTCACATCCAACTAACAATTTTTTCATGTCTCAACTAAAATTTTTCCTCCAACCATCCATCCATCCATCCAACCAAACCACCTAAATATCAACATTACAACACAATGTACTACAAAAATTCTTTCTCTCTAACAAACACACCAACATTACAACACAATGCACTACAAAAATTTTGTTCCAAAGCTAAAGCAATTTCACATCCAACTAACAATTCTTTCATGTCTAAAACTAAAATTTTTCCTCCAACCATCCATCCATCCAACCAAACCACCTAAAAATCAACATTACAACACAATGTACTACAAAAAGTAGTATCTCCACTAAGCACATTGCACACATTTAACACTATACTCAACAAATCCCCAATTTAAATCTTCAAAATCAAAAATTTGGGCAAAATATGGGTTCTAGGGTTACCCTTCGATCTACAAATTTAACCGATTAAAACGAGAAAAAAGAGGGGGGAATGGAGGAGTATACCTTGCTCTTCGATTTCCACAAAAAATCCTGCGAAAAACGGCTCCAAATTGAGTGGATTTGAGGAGGAGAGGTGAGAGGGGAGAGAGAGAGCTCTCAGCTCTTTTGGGTTGGCTGGGAATGGCTGGGAACGGCTGAGGCGCGTGGGGAGGATGAGCTGGGGTGGGGCCCGCGGGAGGTTAAGTGCCCTCCCCCCCGGACGAGCACGCCAGCATCGTTGGCGCCGTGATTGATGGGAGCGCGCCAGCCACCCTGGCGCCGCCCTCCCGCCACGTCGGCGTGTGCTACCACCGTGGCACCCCGACGGCGCCACCGGTTTTGGCACCGTCATGTTCGACGGCAGTGCCAATGTCTCTGGCGCACCAAAAGGGACCATTCCTGCAATAAGTTTTTCCAAGGGTCTATTTGCGACATAAGTTTTACAAAAGGACCAGATTGTAAAAAATCCTGGGCCTTCGCGCGCGGCTGGGCTGCCATGGCGACGCTACAGAGCTCGGGTCATCGGCGGATATAGTGCTTCGATGGCTTTAAGACAAAAAAAATCGGAGTGTAGAAGCATCTACGCAATATAGGGAGTATTTCCCCTAACATGTTGACCGTAAAACTTCGAGCTTAGGCTACCCATGACGGCCGAGGGTGCACAGCAGGTGTTCGACCAACTGTTCAGGGCATGAAGTTGCAACTTCGACGGTCCTGGTCTTGACGCCAAGGAAGAGATGGGCGATGCACCACTCTTGGATGAGGTGACAGAGGGTGTGTTTGGGGATAAGGGTGAAGTCGGGACCACGAGCCGTCTTTACCAACTGGGACTAAAAATATTTTTTCTTTTTTTAAAAAAATAGCTGGTTCTGCCAGCTGCTTGTTTATATATTATGCATATATATGTATAAATACATATATATACATAATATATGTATATATAATATGTGTATATGTGTAATATATGTATTTATACATATATATATATACAATATGCGCATATATATATATATATATATATATATATATAAATACATGTTTTACACACACACACACACACACATATATATATATATATATATATATATTCCCTAAATATATGCACTCAAGTAAATATATACTTATATTACCGAAATATACTCACACACATAAGTACATGTATACACATCTAAATACATACATATACTACAATCATTTGTTAATTTTAATGTTCTATTGTATATTACGAAGAAACCTAAGACATGTTATATATGGGGATGATGATCAATAGGTCTTTCATCGTAGTGGAATTCTCCCGCGGAATCAATTATTTGTTCATTATCAATTGTTCTTGAACAGCCTTTATAATTTCTTCGTTGGATAGTTTTTTTCTCATGTAAATAATCTATCATTTGAAATCGAGACATAATGTATGAATGATTTTTACGTACCTCCAGATCCTTGTCACTGTTGATTTGGTGTACAATGCAGTGAGTATATTCGCAGACGTAGTAGCCGCACAAGTTATTCCCTGCTCCTGTTTTGCACACTTAAGGAGAAACGACGAGATATTTAATGTACTATTTTTTCTAGAACAAATTAATGATTCAATATGTTTTGGAGCATGTACTCACCGGAAAATTAAACCTCCTACCAAGTTTTTCTTTTCAAACCCCGCGGACCCATGTACGAAACTTTGCCCATGCCCTATGTACAGTTGGAAGCTATGATTAAATATCGAAGATCGGCATAGTAGCAATAGCAGTGTTCATAATTAATGACAGTTGAATAGATGGCATTACCTGTCTATTACTTCAAAAATCTTGGTGAAAGTAAACTCTGGTTTATCCATTGAGTCATAGACATG
The DNA here is from genome assembly GCA_008326285.1 of Oryza officinalis. NCBI lineage: Eukaryota > Viridiplantae > Streptophyta > Magnoliopsida > Poales > Poaceae > Oryza > Oryza officinalis. The sequence goes on from BDMV01000007.1 coordinate 38,986,471, forward strand.
GACTTTGCATAGTTCAAGGTCGAAGAGGAAAAGGACCCAGTGAAATCTGCAAATTGCGTCAGATGATATATATGTTACGGTATGAGTACGAGGAGGAAGTTGGTACAAATTCGAAAGACAGTTAAAACTCACTTTGTGTTGTAGGGCAATAGTATGTAGGTCTTATAATGCTGCTACATCAGGAAATGAACAATATTGTCCTCTGTAGCTTCCTCAAAGTTCCGTATCATTTTGACATTGACTTTGCGGGGGTCCATGAATCCAATATTATAAATCCCCTGCCTACGGCATGATTGAATCTCCATTCTACAAAGGATAAAGGAATTTGAATCAATCTTATCGGCACAGTGTAACCATTGAATGGTACATAGAAGGAGTTAAGGAACAAAATAAAATTTGCTAAAACGATACTTACAAAACCCAGCAGCTGAGAATGGAGACGTCGAGAGCATCTAGTTGGTATACATCGAATACATTCTCGAAGTTGATCCACAGAACATCATCTCCTTGATAGTAATATGTGTTTCTTATCCTCGCTCCAACCATCATTCTACCTTTGGATGAACGTTCCATGTACCATTGATGGAATCAGTACATTTGTGTAGAGAGGGTGTTCACCTGAACAGGCTTGACAAGCGGTTCACCGAGTTTAAATTTGAATTTCAAATCGGCTTCTGTCGGTATGGTTATTGGTGCGTTTCCCACCAGTTGCGCCCTGTTCAGACCTGTCTCTTTCATCCATTGCCTTAGTTCCTCTTCACCGGGTGGTAGCAACGGCTCAACCGATTGTTTTGGTTGCTTTCTGAGCTGATCCACTTCTTTGGTCTTTCCTCTTTGTTTCTTAAACGACTTCGTCATCGACCGGTCATAATCCGAAAGTAAAGCCCTCTTGACCGGTTTGCTCATCTTCTGAAAAAACTTCTTAGCAGCCGGATCTATAGGAATCTTCTTTTGTGGGCTCCATGGCTTGAAGAACGCCTTCACTTCCGCTCGTACGACCTCGTCAATCTCCTCGGGAGTGCGGTCGTACGTCCTTTTCTTGAGAGCAGGGAGTTTTGGCTCGTCAAGTCTTGGCTTCTTTGTTTGTTCTGTGGACTTTGACGGCGCGGGACGAAGTGGGCACGACTTTTTAGCTCGTGAAGGCGGAGCAGACGATGACGGTGCAGGCGGAGGAGGCGGAGGTGAAGGAGCCGGTGCAGGCGAAGGAGAGGGTGCAGGCGGAGGAGACATAGGTGGAGGAGCCGGTGAGGCAAAGGAGAGGGTGCAGGCAGAGGAGACAAAGGTGGAGGAGCCGATGCAGGTGAAGGAGAAGGTGCAGGCGGAGGAGACGGAGGAGAATACGCTGTTGCTCACCGGGGAAACACGATGTATCGCTTGCACCATAGTATAATGGCATGGGTTGTGTCTCCTAGTTTCGTCTCGCCGTCTCCTCTGGGGATGTCCAGCTCGAGATCCTCAAACCCTCGTTCCACCAATTCAACTTCGACCCTTGAGTACCCAGGTGGAATCGGTCTGCAATGGTATGTCCCTGAAGGGTCCACTGGTATGACCATGACCGACGCCACCTTCACGAGAATCAAGGTTACTTAGTAATTAACGGATGCATGCACCACCTTTTACAATTTACAAGACATATATCATAAAACTACGAGCATACCTTGAGTGATATGTTCTTGAAGGGACTGTGCAGCTCACAAGGTGTCCGCCGCATGATTTCATCTATGGGGTACGATGGGTCGTCGTGAGCTGGCCCTGCTGCACCTTCTATGCCATGTTCTCCTACTTGCCCTGTAGAAGCACAGCTGCTACGATTACTTGAGAGGCTCATGATGACTGGAGGGACATACAGCTGCACCATCTGCTGGCTCTGTCATTCCGCCAGGCGTTGGTCCACCCGTCGTTCCACCTCCTCTTGCATCCTTATATCCTGCAGGGTGACCCTCTTCTCGAGATATCTTAATTTCGCCTCAGTATCCCTCTTGCTCCTCATCCGACTCTTGTAAGTGTGGCTGTCCTTTTGAAATTCGTATTTTCAAGCAACCACGCCTTTTCCTCGTGTTCGTCCTGGATGCTCGGGATTCTGTAGTGCGAGCGTAAGCTTGTCCTTCTCTCTGTTAGGCTTGAATGTTCCCTGAGCAGACGCCTCCACTGCTTTCGTAAGTCGACTAGTTGCTTTGCGGATCGCATCGCCGAATACAAGGGAGCCATCAGTGGGATCGAGCATTCCACCATGAGCATAGTACCAATTTCTGGAATGTTCAGGCCAGTTCATTGTGGCCGGCTCAATACCCTTTTCTATCAACCCGGCTTCTAGTTTATCCTACTTGGGGATTGCCTTCTTATAGCCACTTGACCCTAGTCGGTGATGGTACTGCTTCTTAGCGGCATTGGCTTTATTCTTTTCTATTTGCGCTTGCCCGTGCTGGGAGGTATTGTATGCGACAAACGCATCCCAATGATCCCTCAGCTTGGTTAATTTGTCGAAATCAGGTGTCAGACCCTTCAGGACGTATTTCTTGTACAGAGCTGACTTGTACTTCTGGGACTGTTCAGCCATTTTCTTCATAGTCCATTCTTTCAATCTTGGCTGATCTGCCTCAGGGACCGTGAAGGTCTCAAGCATGGTGGTCCATAGCATATCTTTCTCCGTATCTGGAAGATAACTTTGGTCATCCTCGGCTGACCTTGATTGACGCCAGTGCACTGTGCTAATGGGCACGTGATCCCTCACGACCCAACCATTGTGTCCCACAAACTTCCATAGTATACCGGCTGGGGCTACTGGTTCGCCGTCTGGGACCACTTCACTAATAATGTGCCTACCCTCTAGCTTCCTCGCGGCACCTCGTTGTCCGCGTGCCCTCTTCTCTCCAACGGTCGGTTGCCTTTCACTTTTCTCTTGGTTTGTGCACTCGTTTTCCTCCTCATTTAGGTATTGGTTGGGGTCCTCTTGCTCCCCATCCGCCCAATATTGGTTGCTGCCCTCTGCGATCTCGTCCATGAGGATCTGTTCATCATCGCGATCTGCCATCTGTTCGTAACATTAACTAGTACACATCAACTAAGAGTATATTATTGTACATATATTGACATTGTTGAGAAATACGTACGATGACTAGTTAATTAATTGTTATACATGCAACCTACATGCATATGTCATATATATATATATATATATATATATATATATATATATATATATATATATATATAGACACACACACACACATATACATATACATATACACACACACACACACACACATATATATATATACACGGATGCGCTAAAACAAGCTCAGTGCGTGGTATACTATGTCTATATATATATATACATCGAAATTAAAACTGAATTAAAGTAAAAGATAAACAGAGTAAAATCTACTAAAAGTACCACAAAAAAATGGAATTTCATCAACATCTAGATTTTTGTATATATATTATTTATTTTATTATTTTGTATCTAGCAAAATTGTAGGGTAGAACGACATAATAGATCCTGGCTTCTCCATTTAATTCGGAGAAAAAGAGGTATTTTTGTTCATGGAACATTGATAGAGAAAAAAGCCGACTATCGGATTTGAACCGATGACCCTCGCATTACAAATGCGATGCTCTAACCTCTGAGCTAAGTGGGCTTACATAACAGAGATAGTGTAACAAATAGAAATATGTATAGTATAGGAAATCCTATATATATATATATATAGACACACACACACACCAGGGAATTAATGTAACTTACCTTAGTTTTGCTTGGAGTTATTGGGGCCACTTAAGCTTGAGCGACGACGGCGGTCAGCAGCTGCACCACGTATGACAAATAAATAAAAATTTAGTTAAAAGATGTACAAGAGTCGTAAGTGAAAACATTTGCTTGGAGATGATGGAATTAGTATAATTCAGCCCTTTCTTTAAGATGGAACTTAGAAAAAAATTGAATCACTATTGGAAAAACAAAAAAAGATGTGCAATATTATATTCAGTGTATCCACGTGAAAACATAAAAACTATTGCAAACAAAACGGAGGATAGATTATATCATTAACAATATGCGACTGGATTTAATTTGTTACATCTATGATTAATCTACACATCAAGCTTGCATATCTTCATTGAAAACATATACATATATATACCACGTTCTCATTCGTTCGGTCACGTTTGTTCTATCGTTCGTTCGTTCTATCGTTCGGTCACGTTTTATCGTTCGTGGTCACGTTCGTTCTATCGTTCACGTTCTATCGTTCTATCATTCGTTCGGTCACGTTCGTTCTATCGTTCGTTCGTTCTGTCACGTTCTATCGTTGCGGGGTCATGTTCGTTCTATCGTTCACGTTCTATCGTTCGTTCGTTCGTTCGTTTGTTCTATCGTTCGGTCACGTTCGTTCTCTTGTTCACGTTCTATCGTTCTATCGTTCGTTCGGTCACGTTCGTTCGTTCTATCATTCAGTCACGTTCTATCGTTCGTGGTCACGTTCGTTCTATCGTTCACGTTCTATCGTTCTATCATTCGTGGTCACGTTCGTTCTATCGTTCGTTTGTTCATTCGTACTATCGTTTGATCACGTTCTATCGTTTGTGGTCACGTTCGTTCCATCGTTCTATCGTTCATGTTCGTTCACGTTCGTTCGTTCATGTTCTATCGTTCACGTTCATTCGTTCACGTAGCGTGGGGTGGTGGCTGCGCCGCGGGGTGCGGGCGGCACCGCGGGCTGCAGGCGGCGTCGCGGGGTGGCGCAGGGCGTGGCGGCGACGCCGCGGCATGCCGGCTGCGGTGCAGGGTTGCGGCGGCATGGCGGCGGCGGCGGTGGATGCAAGAGAGATCGAGGGAGAGATAGAGAGAAAGGAGAGAGGACGAGCGCCAAACCTCGGCTGCAGTGCGGCGGTGAGGTCGGCGACGATGTATGACGGCGGAGACGATGAAGACGACAGCGGCGGCAGAGGCAAACGATCAGCGTTGAGAAACGGCTAAGTGTGGATCGGGGGAGATAACAATGCGTACACCTATTTATAGTCAGGATCTTTAGTCCCGGTTGATAGAACCAATCGGGACTAAATGTAATTTCCCGCTGTTTTCAAAATTTCTTTTGTCCTGGCTATGGTTAACAACCGGGACTAAAGATTAAAACATTTAAATGACATATGCCCGATTTAAATAGTTTAAAATTATTATTAAATATAAATAATCACATATAATTAACATATGACCTATTTAAATAGTTTAAAATTGCTATTACATTTAAAATATATATATAATTAAAATATGACCAATTTAAATACTATTTAAATAGTAATAATCATATGTACATAACATATGACCTATTTAAATAGTTTAAAATTGCTAGTATATATGAATAATCATATATAATTGTATTGGTAAAAAACACAAACATTGCATGGCCTTCAATACATTATAAATAATTTGTATCGTCCATATAACAACCTATGTCACTGTTTTCCTTACGTATTTTCTCCTCACTAATGTTCCTTCGCTATGATCGTTGCATGAGTAAGGGGTGTCCTCCTTTGATAGGAGGATGCTCGGGTCAACTGTCACCGCGAACGGAGGTTGCCCGTCAAACTGATCGTAATCTTCGTCAGTCTTATCCTCGACTCCGACGATTTTACTTTTGCGTGGGAGAACCACGTGGCGCTTTGGCTCGTCGGGTCCTTTACCCTTCTTTGGTTTGCTACACATGTCCTTCACGTAGAAAACTTGTGTTACATCATTGGCTAGGACGAATAGTTCGTCTGAGTATCCAACCTTGGTTAGGTCAATCGTTGTCATCCCACTGTCATCAATCGTTACGCTTCCACCAGTGAGCCTAACCCATTGGCACCGAAATAGAGGTACCTTCAGGGGTCCATAGTCTAGTTCTCATATGTTCTCGATGACACCGTAATACATGCTAGTTGCACCATCGTATCTCATGGCGTCGATACGAATAGCAGAGTTTTGGTTTGTGCTCTTTCTGTCTTGGGCTCTTGTGTAAAATGTATACCCATTGATTTCATATCCTTGGAATGTCGATATCGAGCAAGAAGGCCCCCTTGCCAAGAAAGTTAGTTGTCGGTCAATGGTTTCGGTACCCATTAGATGTTGTCGTAGCCAAGCGAGGAAAGTATCAATGTGATGGCGTGTAATCCATGCATAGGACTTGCCGATGTTTTTTGAGCGAACAATCGCCAGGTGCTCCTCGATGTAAGGAGCCACTAATGAAGATTATTGCAAAACCGTGAAATGTGCTTTACGGAATAAATCGTTGTTCACAGTCATTATTGCTTTCCTTCCAAGAGTCCCCTTTCCCCGTAGTCTCCCCTCATGGCTTGATTCGGGTATCCCGATTGGACGAAGGTAGTCAATAAATTCTACGCAGAACTCAATGACCTCCTCAGTTCCATAACCCTTGGCGATGCTTGCTTCCAGACGAGAACGGTTACGAACATATTTCTTTAGAACGCCCATGTACGTCTCGAAAGGAAACATGTTGTGTAGATACACAGGACCGAGAATACCGATCTCTTTCACAACGTGACATAGAAGATGCGTCATTATATTGAAGAATGACGGTGGAAAAATCATCTCAAAGCTGACAAGACATTGGACCATGTCATCTTGAAGGGTTGTTAAACTGTCTGGATCGATGATCTTTTGCAAAACTACGTTCATGAAAGCACATAACTTTGTTGTTGTTCCCCGGACATTATCATTAAGGATACCACAAATTATAACAAGAAGCAGTTGTGTCATCAACACGTAATAGTCATGAGACTTTAGATTTGTGAACTTCTTCTCCTTCATGCTTATTATTCTCTTTATATTCGAGAAGTATCCAGACGGTACCTTAATGCTCTCCAGGTATTCAAACATACTTTCCTTCTCTTCCTTGCTCAGGGTGTAGCTTGCAGGACTCAAGTAATGGCTTCCTTTATCCTTCAGTTCCGGGTGAAGGTTCTCGCGTTGTTGCATATACTTGAGATCATTACGTGCTTCAAGTGTATCTTTCGACTTCCCATATACACCTAGGAAGCCCAACAGGTTGACGCAAATGTTTTACTGGGGTGCATCACGTCGATTGCGTGCCGGACATCTAAGACTTCCCAATAGGGTAACTCCCAAAAAATAGACTTCTTCTTCCACATCGCCGCGTGACCATCTTCGCTCTCTATAGGTTGGCTGCCAGGTCCCTTTCCAAATACTACTTTCAGATCTTTCGCCATAGCAAACACGGCTTTTCCGTTGCGATGTTTATGCTTAGTACGGTGGTCTGCCTTCTGTTCGAAATGCTTTCCTTTCTTCCGTACAGGATGGGTTGCAACAAGGGATCGACGATGGCCCATGTACACAACCTTCCTACAGTGTTTCAGATACGTACTTTCTGTTTCATCCATACAATGGGTGCAAGCCTTGTACCCCTTGTTTGACTGTCCGGAGAGGTTGCTAAGTGCAGACCAATTGTTAATGGTCACAAACAGCAACGCTCGTAGGTTAAATTGCTCCTATTTGTCCTCATCCCGCACGGGGACACCTTTTTTGTTCCACGGCAGAACCACATCCTCAACCAATGGTCTTAGGTACACATCAATGTCGTTACTAGGTTGCTTTGGACCTTGAATGATAATTGGCATCATGATGTACTTTCGCTTCATGCATAGCCAAGGGGGGAGGTTGTAGATACATATGGTCACAGGCCAAGTGCTATGGCCGCTGCTAATCTCTCCAAATGGATTTATGCCATCTGTACTTAAACCAAACCTTACGTTTCGGGCATCCTCTCCAAAGTCTAGAAATGTTCTGTCGATGTTTCGTCACTGCGACCCGTCGGCGGGGTGTCTCAGCATCCCGTCTTGTTGACGTTCTTCTGCGTGCGAGCACATCATACTAGCATGCTCTTTGTTCCTGAACAAATACCTGAGCCATGGTATTATAGGGAAATACCACATCACCTTAGTAAGAACTCTCTTCTTCGAAGGCTGTCCGTCAACATCACCTGGTCATCTCATCTAATCTTGTATCGTAGTGTCTTACAGACCACTAACATATGGTCCAATTTCTAGACCTTCTTCTCACTTTCGCAGTCGTCCTTTATGTCCCGTAACATCTGACCAAGATCATCTACAGCGTCGTTATCTTCAACAGCTCCGTCCGCCTCGCCTCTTGGATTTTCTTCAAATCCACCGTATTGATGAGCCCAGTCCGGAATATTCTCGTCTTCTACTTCATCTTCTTCCATTGTAACCTCTAGCTCTCCGTGCGAGGTCCAACAATTATATCCAGGCATGAATCTAGACTCAAACAAGTGCGCATGAATAGTTCTTGATGTAGAATACTCCTTATGGTTACTGCACTTTTTGCATGGATAACACATGAAACCCTTGTACTTGGCCACATTTAAAAAATAATGCAGGCCTTCAATAAACTCTTTCAATTGTCGGTCCGCGGTGTACATCCATTAACGATCCATCTATACATCAAATAGTCCAATGTTACTAACGAAATCCACACAATTGAAACTAATTAAATAATCATATAATAAATTAAAACATCATGATTCAAAGTGAAACTAATTTCTAGAAAAGAGCTACAAAGATGGCGATGAGAAAGAAGAGAAGTTTACAATTATTTTTAAATTTTTATTAAAGTACTAAACATATTTTTTTATTATACGAACAGTATTTCTAGCTATATTACATATTTTTCAATTACCTTAGTTTTCTACTCTTTTTTACAAATAATCATACAATAATTTTATAATAGTCCCACATATTATTCTTTTTTACTGTTTGTAAAGTTGAAAACATATCTTTAACGAATTATACTTTTTTTCTAACTATTTTATTAAACTAACTTAGTTTTCTATTCTTTTATCTTAGTTTTCTATATTTTCCCTCGGTCATCTCTTTTATAACATATGTATCCAAATTTTCTAATTTCAAAATCAACCTAATTTTGCCTACACATATTTTCTCTCTCATCATTTTACATAAACCTAGTTGGAGACAATATTTTATAGAAACAAAGCTATAAATGTAATATGCTAAGCATACATTATTAGAGAATGGATTTGCTAACCTTTTCGATCTCTCCAATTTGTATATTATCACCAAAACAATTTTATCAAAAAATTCGGCAACACCTCCCTTCCTCCTCCTCTTGGCAGCAATAGCTCGGGCTGAAAAAGGAAGAAGATGTATAAAAAGATAGATCACTTTAGTCCCGGTTAATAACACTAACCGGGACTAAAGATCTAAATCATTATTAGTCCCAGTTTGTGTTACCAACCGAGACTAAAGTGAGGATCTATAGTCCTGGTTGGTGACACCAACCTGGACTAAAGATCTCCGGCCCCCTGACATGCGTCTGACACGGTCGGTGAATGTGTGATCCAGGACTAAAGATGATCTTTAGTCCCGGTTGGTAATACCAACCGGGATTAAAGATCATCGCGACCCGTTACACTTTTTAACCGGGACTAAAGATGATCTTTAGTCCCGTTTCCTATTCGAACCGGGACTATTTCGGTTTTTGTGAACCCGAGCAAAGATCAGTTCTCCACTAGTGGATGGCAATATTAACAGCTGTAGTAGAACTGAATATGAATTTGATCCATTGGATCAAAAGAGGTGGATGGCTCATATCCATTGAAGGGGTACTCTTAAAAAAATCCTTTTCTACTGGTCTTGTTTGCTTGACCCCACTAGCCGAGAAAACCAGTTTGTCACATAAAGGAATAAGTTCATTTGAGGTCCCTTAACTTGACATCGAATCCGATTTTGGTCTCTGAACCACAATACCAGATACAACGGGTCCCTCAACTGTCAAAACTGGTGCAAATAAGGTCCCAAGGCAGTTTGGATGGCAGTTTCAGCCGACATGGCATCTACATGGTTGGTTTGACTTGGTCATCCTCCTACATGGCGCTGACGTGGCGCTTACGTGACAATTTGATCTAGAAAATAATAAAAATCATGGGGCCCACATGTCAGTTACACCAAAAAAATAAAAAAAATGGTGGATGACATGTGGGCCCCACATGTCATCCTCACTCCTCCCCTCTTCTCTCTCCTCTCTCTCCTAGACGTCTTCATCATCTCTCTTCTGAGCGTGGATGGGCAGTGAGGAGAAGGGTGCAGCAGGTGAGTGATGCGGAGCATGGCTGGCGGAGTAGGCAGGTGGAGAGGAGCGGCGGCGGGCGAGCAGGATCCATATGGCGGTGACGGCAGCCGTCGCCAGGTCCTCTCGCAAGGATGGCGCGACAAGCAGTGGCCGACAGGGAAAAGGGGCGAAGCACGGCGAACGACGGGAGAGGAGTTGGCGGAGGGCATAGATGGCAGCGACGGCGAGGGTGGCAAGCCAGCGGCCGGTGGCGTGCGAGGTGGAGTAGTCGAAGTAGTATTGGAAGGCCCGCCGCGCTGACCTGGAGACGCGGGGAGGGGTCTAGGAGCAGCTGCTACTGCTCCTCTTGCTCAGCCTCCCTCTTCTCCGCCGCCGGCTCATGTCGCGCCTTGCTGCGACAATTTGATCCGGTGGGGTGTTTGGCCAGTGGAGTGGGGTGACGGTCTTCGACGGGAGGTTGCGCCATGATTCCAAGAAAAGACATTGCTACCACTCGGCGCCCAGATCTAGAGGCTGGCTACCCACCACCATCAAGAGCCTAGAGGCCCGTTGCCTGGTGACTGGCGCGTGGACCTTGCTCCCTGGGAAGACGGTTGCGCCGGTGGGGGAGCTCCCCGTTGAGCGGTGGCGGCGTCCCTGCTCCCTCCAAGCCGCTGGCCAAACCTGGGCTCGCCGATGGATATGGATAGGGATGGGGACTGATGGCTCTCCGGTGGAGAGAGGAGAGGAGGGGAAGAAGAGAATTGGGCCGCTGACATGTGGGGTCCACATTGGCCCCACAATTTTTTTGGTGTACATGTGGGCCCTATATTTTTTATTATTTTTGGGATCAAATTGCCTACATGTGGGCCCTATATTTTTTATTATTTTTGGGATCAAATTGCCACATAAGCGTCACATTAATGTCACATGGGATGAAGACCTAGTCAAACCAGCCACGTAGACACTACGTCAGCCAACCACCATCCAAACCGCCTTGGGACCTTATTTGCATCAATTTTGATAGTTGAGGGACCCGTTGTATCTGGTATTGTGGTTCAGGGACGAAAATCGAATTCGGTGTCAAGTTAAGGGACCTCAAATGAACTTATTCCTCACATAAATGATATATCTTGTCCACCGCGCATGACGCATCTGGCCCAAGGCCCACTACTAAATCCACAGTTCGGCGGTTAACTTATTCTCTTCTATTGATTGTATCTCAAAACACACATTGCTTAAATACCTTCTCTTTCTATTGAAAAGAGAAAGGGTTTCCAGTCACAGACTTCAAAATTTAGGACAAATTGGACCCATTAACTATATTATTTGTTATTTTGATATTTTCTATTTGTTAGTAGTGAACGGTTCTAAATTTCTTTGTGAACAGACTACTAGTTCTTTTGGGATTCGTTGATGTTCTTGAGAGCCTCAAACGGTTCATCTGAACGAAAAGTGAAGGAAATACATATGGCCCTTGCCTTTCTGAATTGCCTTCCTTTCAGAAAGAAAAAATTGACACAGAAACTAGCACAAACTACTACCCAATTCAGAGTACAAATGGCATTACCAGCTAGATGCTTTGTTTGCTGCATACCATGGTTCTTAGAGGACATGTCCGATGAAAACAAGTTTAGTGTTAAAAACTCGTGAAAATTGTATCTAAAAGTTTTGTAATTCATGAAAAATTACTAGAGATAGATGTAGATATGTAATATACTCTCACCAAATCTCAATTCTAAACTCAACTTTATTCAGGGGTAAAAAAAAGACAAATTTTGAGTGAATAGTAACAGCACACTGTTTACTTGAAATTTGTCATTTTTGTTTCTCTCAAATAAAGTTGAGTTTGGACTTGAGATTTGGTGAGAATGTATTTGATATCTGCACCTATCTTTAATAATTTTTTTATGAATTTACAAAATTTTTAGATACGATTTTTACGAGTTTTTAACACTTAACTCATTTTCACCGGATATGTCCTTTTGTTCTTGATCCCAACGAAGGCGAGGAAAGCCAAAGGCATGTAAAGAATTGGAAACTGAATCCTAGCTACAACATCAAAGTTGTCAGCAGGTGGATTGTAAGCAGCTGGATTGTGATTCTGATTTGAACACTTGGATCAACAAAACCAAGGATAACATGCATCATGCATGCATATATTTGTAAAAAAAGAAAGAAGAGAAACCTCGATCTTTCATTCATAATCAATGACAAATTACAGTTGACAGATTGCGTGTTCTTCTTCTCATGCCAAGAAATCATCCTATCTACGAGAATTTACAAGATCACATTGCCTTCCATGAAACCAAGAACAGGGGAAGACATGTTCTGATTCCTAACAAGCTTCTGCAGCTACTGCTACTACTGAAGAATACTGATCACAATGCCAAGAAGGCCTTGGGGTTGGCCCGCAGCTGCTCCTTCCCTAGCATAAACATCTTCAGCCGCGGCACCGACTTGCCGGCCGTGGTCGGCCGCGGGGCCACCATGTTAGCCGGGGTCGGGGCCGGGCGCGGTGCGGGCAGCTTGACTTCCTTCACAGCGACGCGCACGGTCCGGAAGGGGTCGTCGCGCGGGAAGTTGCCGTTGTAGATGACCTCGAGGTGGCCGTCGTCGTCGTCGGCGTCGGACTCGGAGACGACGACCGCGCCGAGCCACATGACGAGGCGCAGCGTCGTGGTCCCTAGCCTCCCCACCGGCGTGCGGACGCGCACTTCGTCGCCCTTCTTGAAGGGCACCGACACGGCCGGCGCCGCCGCCGGCGCGGATGACATCTTCTTGGCGGGCGATCCTCCTCCTCCTGACGGCTTCTTGGAGACTACTCTCCCCTTCGCCTCGACGGCGCGGTGGATGATTGGGCGCGAGGAGCGGGCACTCGAGCGGCGGGGAAGCGCCATGGACGGACGAGAGCTGCTGCGAGGATGGGTGGAAGGAATTGTGGTGAATGCGGAGACGGTGAAGGGCGCCGCGCGTGGATTTATCGGCAGCCGAGTCCTAGTCCGAATTGAAGTCGATGAAGGAAGCAAGTTGTAGTTGGAGTTCGAGTTTTAAGGGTGTGTTTGGATGCGACTAAATTTTATAAATTTTATTTAGTCCATGTTATATCGAATATTTTTATACTAATAAAAAGTATTAAACATAAATTAAAAATAAAATCCATTTCATAACACTGGACTAATTTACGAGACGAATTTATTGAGCCTAGTTAATGATTAGCCGATGTGATGCTACAGTAAACATATACTAATTATGGATTAATTAGGCTTAAAAAAATTTGTCTCATGAATTAGCTCTCATTTATGCAATTAGTTTTATTATTAGTCTATATTTAATACTCTTAATTAGCGCCCAAACATCCGATGTGACAGGGACTAAATTAATCCAAACACCCTCTAAGTCGGCCATTAGTTTGGCTGTGCTTAACGGAATCCGGTAATCTACTTGGACAATCTGAGTGTTCTCTGGGAGATTGCTCAGCTCGAGCGTCCGATTGGGAGAATAAAAATTGAACCCTGACACTTCCGCATGCATGCAAGCATGTTGCTAGCTAATTTTTTCTTCTTCCTTTTTTCTCTTTTTAAATTTTTTTCTCCTTCGATCTAATGATTCAATTATATCATTGTATTCGTTGTAATTAAATCTTTACAATAAGATATCACATGATTATATTTTAGTAAAATAAAAATGTGTATTTCAAATCGTTAAAACTCAATATTTCATACATGATAGTGATATGTTTCAATGTGTGTCTTTAGTGTGTTCATAAAATTCACGGAACTACCTACCACTACTATCTCTTCTCTCTTTCCACTCCATCTATCCATGCATGCATATATTTTAGCAATCTTCAAAATGATTTTTCTTCTAAACTACTTATCCAATCTACGATCCGATCACATTGTTGTATTCGTTATAATTAAATTTTTACAATAAGATATCCATGATTATATTTTGATGAAAGAAAAACATATGTTCCAATCCGTTAACACTTTTGTTTTATACGTGATAGCGACATGTTTCAACGTATATCTTCACCGTGTTTCACAAAATTTTTAAATGTTTCAGTTGCTGATTTTTTTTGTCATATATAACTTAATGTTTCACTTGTTGGTCATCTGTAATATTTGACCGTCCGATTTTTTTTTAAGAATTCAGGCGACTGGTCTATAGTTTCCTCCCGTTCGCTACGCGACATTGTTTAATCCGAGCCCGGCTCAAAGTCGGTGTGTCGCCGAAGGGTAAGGGGACGGCGGCTCAGTTTGCACCGCCGCCATATGCAATACCAATCCCAAAAATGGAACTAAGAGATCGACTGATAGTTTGAAACAATATATACTACATTTATTTTTTAATAGATGACGTCGTTGACTTTTGGACACATATTTGACCATTCGTTTTATTAAAAAAATTTATGCAATTATAATTTATTTTGTTGTGAGTTTTTTTATCACTAAAAATACTTTAAGCATGATTTATATCTTAAGTATTTAGATAAAATTTTTGAATAAGACAGATAGTCAAACATGTATTGAAAAGTCAACGGCGTCATTTATTAAAAAAAAAAGAGAATATGTGATTACATTGGGCTGGTTTAGATTACTGTAAAAATAAACATTTCCAAAATTTGACCTTTCCAAAATTTGACAACGTCAAAATTTTGACAGTTGACAATATTACTAAATTTTGGTGGGATAGACTAAATGTGTTGTTATCAAAATACTCTAGCCATTAACAATATTTGGTAACAAATTAAATGCATCCACATGTTTATCAGTTTTACTACATGTTTATCAGTTTTATCAAAAAATAATATGGTTCAAAATGACACCAATATGAACAGCCTCATTGATAACTGGTGCACACTGCACAGTGCATACTGAAAGTCTGAGACAGAGGTTGCTCGAGGGAGGTGAAGCAAAACAGCAGTCACTGAAACCAAAAGCAAAAGAACAGGGTGGTCTGCTCGTCACTGAAACCAAAAGCACACAATAACGAAGAGAACTAGAAGTCTGTGAGAAAAAGCAGTGCCAATTGTTGCAAATCTGTGTATCACCAATTCACCATTCCCTGCCAAGAAACGAAGAAACTGCGTACGGCGATGTAGAAAGGCAAGTAAAGGAGATTGCAAGATAGTAGAATACTCTGCTTGTACATTTGGCATCGGTGAATTGAAATCTTGTGTATCTCGCGCGATTAACAATTACATCGATCGGGTCGAATCGATCTTTTTTTCCTTTTCGTGCTATCACAGAAAAATTATTACAGACAGACCAAGCAACAGCAAGAGAAGAGAAGAGAAAAAAAAGTAAAAAAGAACAGAGTTGTATATATAACAGCCGCAAGCTCAGCTCAGGTAATGAGTGAAGAGGAGCAATGCGAGTATGCAAGCGAGGTGGAGGAAGAAGAAATGAGTCGATTGATTAGGCGAGGGCGTCGGCGCCGGCGACGATCTCGAGGATCTCGCCGGTGATCTTGGCCTGGCGCTGGCGGTTGTAGATCATGGAGAGGTTTTTCCGGAGCTCGATGGCGTTGTCGGTGGCGCTGCTCATGGCGCTCATCCTGGCGGCGAGCTCGCTGGCGAGCGACTCCTGGAGGGCGCGGAGGATCTGGCTGTTGAGGTAGAGCGGGAGGAGCGCGTCGAGGATCTGGACGGGGTCCTGCTCGAACTGGACGACGGGGGAGAATGGCTGCGTCTCGATCTTCACCTTCTCCCGCTCCACGGTGAGCTTCCCTTCCTTGGTGGTGAGGCGGAACAGCTCGTCCTCGGTGGCGTCGACGCAGACGCCATTGATGTCGCAGATCTCCCCCTTGGGGGACATGGGGAGCAGCGTCTGGATGATTGGGTCGGAGCGGACGAGGGAGACGAACTTGGAGTAGAGGAGCTCCACCTTGTCCACCGCCTCGGAGACGAAGAGGGAGTAGACGAGGTCGCAGATGGACTGGGAGTCCTTCACGGTGGGGATGCCGTTCACCTCGAGGGTTCGCTCGGTGGGGATGAAGGGGCGGCGGATGAAGTAGGCGTTCCCTTTCTTGCCGACGCTGATGACGGTGTAGTCGAGGCCCAGCTGCTTGAGCTCGTCGATGCGTGTCTCGGCCTTCTTGAGGACGTTGTTGTTGAAGCTGCCGCAGAGGCCGCGCTCGCCGGTGAGGACGACGAGGGCGACCTTCTTGACGGGGCGGATGCGGGTGAGCGGGAGGTCGATGTCCTCCGTCTGGATCTCCTGGTTCATGTTGTAGAGGACCTCCACCAGGGCCTCCGAGAAAGGGCGGGACGAGACCACCGCCTCCTGCGCGCGCCGCACCTTCGCCGCCGCCACCAGCTTCATCGCCTCCGTGATCTTCTGCGTGTTGCGCACCGAGTCGATGCGGCTACGCAGCTCCCGCAGCGAGCACCGCACCACCAGGCGGCCGGAGGAGGAGGAGGAAGCGCGGCGCCGGGTGGAGGCGCTGCTGGCCAGGGCGGAGGAGGACCAGGCGGTGGAGAGGTGCGAGCACGACATGGCTGGCTGGCGCGTCACCGGCAGCAGCGGCGGCGGCGGCGGCGGCGGCGGCAGCGGGTGGAGGGGAAGATTTTAGGATTGGGTTTGGGTGGAGGTAAGGCGAGGGCTCTCCAGGCAGCGGCAGCGGCAGAGGCAGGTGGGGTTTTCAAGCCGGGGTGAGTGGTCGAGGAGGCAGTGGCTGGATCATGTGGATGGATGTGCCGCTGGCCCGCTGCTTCAGCTGCTTCCATTTCTCGAATCATTTTTTGTTTTGCCTTCCTTTCGCTTGGCCTTTCTGAAACTGAAATGAAAGAAATAACTTCTTGGAAAATGAAAATATAAAAGGAAAAGATAGTCCTCCCTCCGTCCTAAAATATAAAAGACATAGACTAGTACGTGTCCTATCCGTTCAAAATCTCTTATACTTTGGACGAAGTAGTACCTCACACTGGAATTGTTCTGATGATGATATCCTGGCATCCTGAATTGTTCTGAGGATATCCTGGCATCCTGACCTGCAATACATATCACATACTACTGTCTTTGTCTTATAATATAGCAACTTGACATGTTACAGAAGAAGAAGATATGTCTCTTTCAGTACTAGTTTATTATATTATGAGACAGAGGAAGTAAAAAAAAATCTAACACAAGCTTTAGACATGAGGGTTAGGTTAGTACTAGTTGTGCTTGTTGCTTTCCGTTTTAGCAAGAAAATGATTTTATTTATCAGTTTTGCTGCAGTTCTTCTGCATACGAAGGATTGGTGAGCACATAACTTCATGGCAGGGACCAAACAGATGTAACCCAGTTCTTTCAAGATGTAGAAACAAGGAACATGAATATAAAGGGGTACAGTATATGTACAAGGTTCAGGTTTGATGAAATGGAAGTCGATTCGAATGTAAACTGAACCTCAGGGTACAACAGCAGCAGCTAAGGCCTCGGGTTGATCTGCCGCAGGAGCATTCTTTGATGGCTTGTAGACACTGAAATCGCCAAAGTCCCGCCGTCCACTACACAGCAAAAAAGCACAAGGGTATGCGTATTACATTAACTATCAGAGGGTCAAAGATGATTGTCCAAATGTCCAGGGAAAAAAGAAACCATCAACAGAAAAATCTTCCAACGCTACCCACCAGGGAGATTCCAAGCATCACAAACATGTGCAATCATCAATGTGTGAGAACAAAAAAGAGAAGCAAAACGGAAGGGTGAGAATTCACCTGTGCTTTATATTCCAGCCAGAAGGCAAATAACGGGGGTGAACAGATTCTACGAAAACCTGCCTCCACCGTTGGCAGAAATGGTTAATAGCCTCCTCCCCGCCGTTGTTAAGCAGAAGTTCCACAACCTGTTTACCATGATGCCCATGACCCAACAGGGAGATCTTCTTGTCACCGTTTTGGGGAATGGCTTGGTTAGAATTGTCACTGCCGCATGGATACCTGTCAAGATCACCATTTGCAGGATTACCACCTACGTTTGCTTGATGCACGGTGTCTGTCTCCATGTTAGAGGCAGAAATAGGATCATCCATACTGAGAGGATAGCTTGTGCTTTCTTGGCTTAGATTTGGATCATGCAGATGATTATTACTTCTGCTGTCTAGCTGACTGGTAGAATCATCAACATCTAGCTGGCTATTATTCTCATCAATGTCTGGTTGACTGTTACTCTCCACTCCATCTTTTGAAAATTGCTCAGGTAGGGCATATCCATTTTCTGAATCATATTGACTATTCTCAACAATGTTATTGCTGTTGCTCTTTCTAATAACATTTTGAGCCTGGGATCTGTAAGAAAAACCATTTTTCTTTGAAAGTTGCCTTCGCTCATTGGGACTCATGCCAACAAGTAATGCCATCTCAAGATCTTCAGGAGTCACATCCCTGCCACCATAGTATGATTTCACAATCTGCAACGAAATGAATAGTTCAGCAATACAGATATAAGAATAAGCATAAGAACAGATTTGGCCTAGAAAAGTTGTGTTCAATAAGACAATGTTGGAACTGTGTCATGGATAAAAGTGAAGGCCAAAATACTTGAAGATTCTCATCACCTGCATCAGCTCTTCGCATCTCTTCAAGGGCATATTGGATCCATGTCGTAAAAGGGCCATTGCAGCAGTCCTCAGCTGCAAAGGAGACACACCTGTTCCATTTAATTTATCTTCAGATAATGACGCACCAGCTATTAAACTTATATCACCCGAGTTCACTATCTTCTGTACAAAAAGCGGTACCCCAAATTCTTTGGCTATTTGCCTCTTGTACTTCTCAGCTGCTGAATGAGCAATTTCATGGCAGTCTACACAAAGAAGTACAATATCATGTGAACGATGGCTCTTCAGATGCTCTGGAAAATGCATCCTGTAGCACGATGGTATAATTCTATATCTGATATAATGGCTCTTTTCTCCACATCCAACACAAATATTTTTCTTGCTCTGAATATAGAAGTCATTATCCTCATCCTCTGGGCGGCCCTTAGGTTCAAACAAGAGCATAATTGCTGGAGGATTGTCTTCTATTAATTTTGCTAAATTACGTTGAATATACCTGGGAAAGAAGAGTTGGTCAGTTTTATAAGATAACCATGATGTTTACATACCTGTAAACACTAAATAGTGCATCTAAGTGACAAACCATTCCAACTTTTTGCGGTCACAGTAGCAAAGCAGTCTTCCATCACTGGCGTAGATCCTGCAATTGTGATATACTGGGGACTTACATGAAAACTTTTTAATGAATAATTCCCGGGAAGCCTTTTTGTTAGGTGGTGCCATCAACAACTTCTCTCCACTTGATGCAAAGGAGAACACACTTTTTTGCTTCAAACTCAGCTGTGATACAAGGTTATAATTAAAAACTGATAGTCGACATAATCCACTTGGATCTTTGTACTTCTCCAGCAAAATTTTAAAGATGGCATCCATTCTGACAGTGCTGTCCTCAATCAGATAGCTAAGTTCTTCAACGTGAGCAACAACAATAGCTGAAGGTGACGGCAAGGAAGGATACATAGTTGAATTGCTTGTTTCAATTTCTAATATGGCAGAACACACCTCAGTTGGACCTCTTGGAACACTGACAGCAAGGGAAGCTATAGCTTGGTCTGTCAGGACATACCGTAAGCTCTCATCATGCATGCGAGCCTGCAATGAGGTACCAAGACAATTGAAGAGTCTGGAAGGGCTGCCAGTATCCACTATCCAGAGACCAGAATCACAAGATAGTGGATATGTCAAATTCTTAAGATGGCACACTTGGAAGGAATTGGGGGAAGCAACTCAATATATCAGGAGGTGTGAGTGCACAGAAATAGATAACTACAATGTACGAATGAGTCACCAAATACAGCTAACAGATTTAAACAAAAAGCTAAGAACATACTCTACCAAAATGCGAAAATCAATTGCTGTAAAAGAATAAGAATATGTTGGCTGACCATTAAATCCCTCCATGCACAAATTTTCCAAACAAGATCCTACAAAAGAGCAAAGAAATTGAGAATTTATTGAAATCACTGGCAAGCAGGCAAACAAATACAGAAAACGAGCACCTTCACTTCACTTGATTTATAGGAGTCAAGTCCATGGCTTTGCAAATTTTTTGAGAAAATAGAGGCCACAGAGGATGCTCCCGGTGGACATTCAATTTCCTTTGCATACAGTTGCATACACACCATATTTGAGCGATGGCTGGCCTCGAAGAAAAAATTGACTTTGTCATTGGGAGAGTCTGAAACATCTGAGATATTACAGCTTATCAAAAAGTGAGACAGAGGAACAATGGATATAATTATGTAATTTGGTTTCAGGAAGCAATAAAATATCATCAATTCAACACGGAATCTCATTTTCTTAAGCTGCATAACAGGACTGTATAGACCAATATATTTTCTTAGAAACCTAAAGATTCTGTTGATATTATCAAATAAGTTTTAGATACTTGATCCAGTAGGTTCCAGTTTATGCACAGGTTAAGGTTAATAGTAAATGAAATTTTGTTTTTACTTGTAGTTTGAAAGTTACTAATCCTCGCTGTCCAAGAATCTAAGATATAATCATCTTGAACATAGACCAAAGAGTTATTAGAAGTTACCTGGTTACTATCTAATTAGTATCTCTAAGGGCTACAGTCCAAAAAATATGCCTTACGTTCTTGGGTGGAGGAAGCATTCAAAAGAGAGTACAATAGATAGCGCATATCTTTATATAAATTTTTTGTAGATGGTCCTCCAGACCACAGCTCAAGGACTGGAAGCTTTCCAAAGTTTAAGCTAACATGTTCCCCAGGAATAATTAGTCCAATTTCAGAACCCAGCGGTCAGTGGTAAGCATAACAGAGCTACATCAAGTAACTCCCATATGCAGAAAACAACTGATGCTTGCGAGCTCATGTGAAAACTAGTTTAAAGATGCAGAGAATCATGAGTTCTATTGTCTAGGATGTCAAATGTAGCTGTAGTAATAATTCTCGTCGACTCAGTTTACTGGACAAATTATTATCCTGTAACAACTAAAAGTAGTACAAAGTACATATTGGAAGGGAAAAGTTTCCCTCCAAAAAAGCAAGGGGAAACTCGATATAGGAACATATAGCACCTAGATCATACCATAAGTTTTTGCATGAAGCTCTGATGCCAAACAATTTGCAATGTACAACAGATAATGCGCATCACAACGGGCATACTGAACCATTTCTGGTGTTAGTGGGCGTAATCTCCAATCTTCACGCTGAAATATCAGAATCAAGGAGAATGAATCGTAAAATTTAGAGCAACAGTGATGTTGGAAAACAAACTGCTCCTTATGGTCAAGTATACCTGATGTTGGGAGTATTAGTTTTACTACTCCCAGCATCAAATATACTGGACCAGAAGGAATAAATTTTGCAGGCACAATAAAGGTCATCGATAACAAGTAGGTAGAAGAAACTTGTTCATCATTTTCTTTTACATGTCACATATTTAATAACAATTGAATGCATAAGGAAACAAGCTTCGCAAATATCAGCTGAGGTTGATTAATGAAACAGAGTTTCAATCAAGCATTTGTACGTGGATCAAATGGAATTGAGTAAAAGGGCAAGGGAATCATGCATATAGTAATGCAAGTAGTGACTGAAATATAGCTAAAGATGTGAAAACCATTTTAGTGACATGTTTTAAAGGATGTAAAGGCACAAATTCAGAAAGCCACCAACATTTAGGGTTTAGTACCACTGACCACCATTAGGTCAACAATCACCTTTTTCAGTAATGGTGCTTAATATTTGTAACAACAGATAGTGCAGAAATGACTTAGAATCTACTGCTACACTAGTAGATTCTGAAATCAGAGTAACAACGCATAACATGAGCTTCCATAGGTGCAGAAATGAATTTGAAAGAAACTACTGCTACATTATATTCTGAAACCATGATCAACAATGAATAACATGAGCTTATGCAACTAATGTTTTCTAGGACTTGAAAGCTTCAACAAAATCTAAACATATATCTTGTTCAGCTCATAAAATAAGTGCAACACAAATGCTCTGAAATCTGAATGAATTGGCAAAGATTCTCTGTAATTAACATGGTTTAACATTTTGTAGCATCCTGCGCACCCTTTTGTATCTAAAGTGCTAAAAAGAAGTAATCATGTCAAAGTTGAGGAGGCAGATGAAAGCTAACCAGCTATTAAACAGTAAATAAACCATAAATAAGCTGATGAACACTTCAGTGGCTTTAGCAAGCCAACCTAGAAAAATGGCCCACCTGCATTGTCTTGTCTGTGGTCACTCCACAATATAATTCGAGCAAATATGCTAATGACTTCTGTGGTTTTGATAGAACCTCACATGCCTGCAATAAATTACTTTTATAAGGCAATTCAGAAAAGGTCGCATACATGCATAACATAAATAATAAAGTGAGGCCGGGTGAAAAATAAAAAAGAACATCTAAGATAGCGTAGGTGAATAACTTTAGGGGCAAAGTTGACATTAAACAACCAATCTTCAATGACCAAAATATTCATAAGTAGGTGATCTAGAATCTAGATTATAGGAACTGGTATTCAAAAAAGATATTCTTATCGTAAACACATTGCAAATCCATAAATCTTTTCATACTGCAGTAAACCAGAACCAGTTATGAAATCACTTGAATAAATTTCTGGTTGAAACTTGAAATTAGAAACAAATAGAAACATAAGAAATTGTATGACGGACTTTAAAACTATCACATATCATAATTGGGTGATGATGCTTAGCAGCTCATTATTTTGCCCCATGAAAAACTATAACCTCTCATCCAAAATGAAGGGGAAACACACAAATGTAGATGAGTTGAAAAGGTAAATTTCAAGAGTTGATTGGCGCTGCTGATGTTCTTTCATTACATTAAAGAAAGTAACATATGCTTACATCTAATGAGATGTCCAAGTAAAATGGTGTTTCATGCCATATTGCCATCTCTATGTACTGTATGGTATGTAACTTGCTACAGTGTAAAAGACATGGCAAGCAAACATATACATGCGACAAAAACCAGACATTCGCTTGCATGCTGGCGAAATCTCTGCAGAATGGTATTAGATGTTTCATCCAAGACATGCATACTGTAGAGGGACTTACCTTGGCAGTATCAAACATATTCACGACATAAATATGAAAGTCTCTCTGAAGCCAAAGAACATCGTTGTCAGCTCCATGGAAGATCTGCCACATAAGTAGGGAGAAGGTAAATGAGACTGCATTTAATAAAAGAAAGCAACACAGATCTTCTGTTGAGATGAGTATACAGCAATTGATTTTCGCAATTAGTCAAAAACTCATTGGAAATAAGTATCTAAAATAGCCTCCACCACTACATGGAGAAGAAATGAGATTTCAAGCTAAAATAGTTGTGAGCTCTGAAGGAATTCAAGAGACCAAGTGCTAGAGAGAATACACAGAAAAAGAAAAAGAGCAAGGATGGTAATGAAACAACTCAAAACCATGGTCTAGGGGTTAGCAGCTAGCATCAGTTCGTATACATAGGGATGTCTATACAGCTTTGTAAAAGTTCGTTTCACTATGGTTTATTTTTCTCCATGGTGAAATATCAAGTAGAGATTGATAATTAAAACTCTACCAATGTCGAGCTGACAAAGAATAATACATGAAAAAAGCTAATAAGAACCAGACAGGAAATAAAAAACAAGAACCAAATGATTCATATAGCATTGAGGCTGAAGAGCCCAAGGGTAAACGGACCATCGCTGGGAAAATATAGTAAAATGTCTACGAGAATACTGATGGACTCATTCAGCAATCTTATCTCGATCAACCAAACACCCATAGTACCATGTAATCATCCATGCTGTTAGGGGCCCAAGATCCAGAAATTCAAATTTACAAGCAGATTTAAGGTCTTAAGGTTTGTTGGAGTGATTTGGTAGGCCAAATACCAAACTCAGAATTTGATCATTTAGAGTGTTAGGGGTCCAGATTCTATAGAAATTGGATGTCTTATTAGGATTGGCTGGAAAAACTTTTAACTCATTGTCCTTCAAGCTTCAATATTTTGGTTGTTTGTGCATAGTGGTTCCTGGCCCTGAAGTGTCAGCAATGTAGCATAATTCTTGAAAAAAAAATATTTTACTACCTCTAATGCAGAGACACATAATTATCTTCCATGCTGGCTGAAAAAGAAAGATCCACCATCTTATGAATATCATAAATTAGAGTTTACTGTGTTTAAGCTTGATACAAACAGGAAATTAGACCATCAAAGAAACCACATTTGGGAGGGATGAACTATGAAAGCTGTAGGCTTAGTCCCTCCTGCACATCAGACAATGTGAATCATGTGCTATGGTGAAAAAAAAATCATTAGAAGGCGTTTTAGTATTATTTTTTTTATGAACCATGGACCTGAACTTCTCTAGATATCTTTTATAGTAACCTTAATACTAAGAGTGCACAAAAATGTGACACTGGTGGAAACGACTTGTTTACACCACATTCTCCTACACCCTATCTCTGTAATCCAAGTGTAATTTAAACTTTATTAGAATAATATGTAAATCAATTCACACCATCATCTTACTGCACGGTTCCACAATTCTAGAGCTTCCAAGGTTTGACTTACCATCAACATGCAAATCCATCATAATTCATAAATACATATGGTAAGTGGCAAAAGCACTTTAAGCAAAACCGAAAATGAAAACTAATGGTTTCCCAGTGATATCAGATATAAGAGATGCACGACCTTACAGCTTGAAGGATTGGCAAAAACTGGTCGTAGAATGCTCATCATGTCATGCAGCGCAATTGTGTCTATTAAATAATCTGCATTCTGGGTAGTGATCTAAAAAAGATATTTATATGTCATAATCTTAACATACCAATAAGCAACAGAGCAATAAGAAGGTATCCGCCACCAGTTACCTGCATTAGTGCAGTGTATCCCAAGAATGACCGAATGCTATGCTGCTCTGTATCAACAGCAAAAGCTTTTTCATAATCCAACAACCTAGCCAGGTCCTCCAACTGAGCATCTGTTTCGATCCAATTGTATGAAGTGCTCATATCTGGGCATTGACCACCAGGCATGAAATTCTGAAAGCCAGAGGGGTTGTTCAGCAAGGAAGTGATTTCTTCCTCAAATGGATGCACCTTCTGTGATGATTCTGTATCGATAAGAAAAGGAAAATGTGTCACCTATTATATTTCCAGTTGTACAATGTGCAGGAAATTTGCTTGCAATATGCACATAAAACTATGGTGAAAATTCATGCAATCAAAGTTCAACTCAGGCACTTGTGCTTTCATCATCTCCTCTTACTAATTACCAGTAACGGTTTATGCACTTGTAGTTAATTAGATCGATCAATCTCTTCATTTTACTTGCCTAACTAGGAGTCCCTAAACATGACATGCAGTAACTGTACCAAATATTATGAGTAAGGCTGTACAGTACAGCCTTGTAGTAAATTTACTAACTTGTACTAGTAAATTTGATAGATCAATCTTTTAAATTTTTGCCTAGGAGTCTTAACATGAGGTGCAGTAACTGGGGAACGTATCCTATGCACACAAGTCTTCTCGTCTACACACCGTGCACACCAACTAACAAATTTCACCAAAAAATTCAGAAAAAATTATACATGTACTTTTAGTAGTATTACATCTACGTGTGAAGTCTCATCTTGAAATTCATTGTATATAGGGAGCAACAAAAAAGACAAAATTCTGATATATTTATACTCTGAAGACTGTTAGAATTTTTATCTTTTTTATTACGGCTAAAATATAATGAATTTGAGATTAAGACTTTGTACATAAGTATAATACTATTAGAAATACTTGTACAATTTTTTTTAGATTTTTTGGTAAAATTTGTTAGTTGGTGTGCACGTTGTATACACGAGAAAGCTTGTGTGCATAGGATATGTTCCCCAGTATCTGTACCAAATATTGTGGGAGGCTGCACAGTAATGTGTTGATAATGAAAAAGCGGAAGCATGCAATAGATCCACATTGGCCGCATTGTGTGTTCAGTGCACGTTGACAGCTACCTGATGAATCTCCAACAAGGAAACTGGCATCCTGAAGGAGTGAAGGCACCTAAAGCTCCTATGCCAACTCAGTACTAACACGCTGTGCAATCAACTAGGCAACTGTTCCCTTATGTTTCCCGAATCCAAAGACACAGGTCCAGACCTCCATAGTCAATCCTCAAGCTCGGGGCAACCTTGCACTCAAAATATTCGACGAAATTCCCCCAAGAAGCAACACGATATTACGTCCCCCTAATCCTCTCCTAGTCTCCTTCGCGTACCAACTGTTCGCAGAATTCCCGACACAACCACACATCTACAGAGGCAAGGCAATGCCGAGATCAAAAGAAGCAGGAGCAGGTGACCGCACCTTGCGGCGGCGGCTGGGCCTCGCTGCCGTGGTGGCCGGAGCCAGCCGGTTCAGCACCATGGCGGCGCAGGTGCTTGAAGGGGGAGTAGGAGTTGTCCGCGAGCACGCGCCTGAACCGGTCCTGCGGCCTCTCCTCCTCCTCGCAGGCTCGGCGCGGGCGGCGCCCTCGCCGTCCCCCGAGGCGGCCGGGCGAGGCTGGCGCGCGCCCCCGTCTGCGCCGGAGGTGGAGGAGCGCCGCCGCCGCGAGGACCGCGAGGCATGCGGCCGCGACCACGGCGGCGCGCGACCTGAGGTTGGCGGTCGGCATGGTGTCGCGGGTGGGACGGGTTGGCGACCGGAGAAGACGGCGAGAGGTGGCTCGGTTTGACCATCTTGGGACTCGATGAGTCGGTCAGATGACGTCAGGCAACTGTTTGGCCCAGTACTGATATTTTTATGGACCACAAATAACCTTATTATTGGGCTGAAACTGTGAGAACGTTTGGGCTGAATTTGGACTGCAATAAGGAAAAAGTCCTTTATTTCAACCTCCGTTATGACCCAAATCTGATTCGTATCTCTTAACCACAAAACCAGGTATATCGTCTTCTTTGTCTGTCGAGACTGGCTCATTTTACCACTCATAATGGTTTTGTAGTAGGTTTTGTCCTACGTGACATTATAGTCACAAGAGAAAAAAAATAAAAATCCATAGGCCCCTGTTAGTCACAAGAAAAGAAAAGTAAAGAAAGAAATATGGGCCTAAATGTTAGCCCAAAGAACTATGGGTCTAAATGT
The DNA here is from genome assembly GCA_008326285.1 of Oryza officinalis. Taxonomy (NCBI): domain Eukaryota; kingdom Viridiplantae; phylum Streptophyta; class Magnoliopsida; order Poales; family Poaceae; genus Oryza; species Oryza officinalis. The sequence goes on from BDMV01000007.1 coordinate 39,013,740, forward strand.
TAGCCCTCTTCTGATCTTCACCCTTCTCTCTCCTCTTCTTTAGGCCAGACTCCAGTCCGTCCCACCAACACCGATGGTCCATCGCTGGTGGAACCTTCCTCTGGACCTCTGCTCTTCTCTTCTCTCTCCACTCCATCCTCGTCGCCTGCAGCCTACCTCAGTTACTGCTTAGTCGTCTCACTCCAAACCTTTGCTCTGGCAAGCGGCCCTGTGGATGGTTGGGCTATACGGAGGGAGGGGATGGAGAACTTGAGCCTAGGGTTGCAGCATCGATCATGTTGCTTTCGACTTTCATCGGTCGGGGTGCAGCCGTTCTTTCACAGTTGTGCTCCGCTGAGGTCCTTATGCCACATCGCGACGCCTTGATGAGAGCAATCAGGGAAACGTGGTGGAATCCATGTCGGAGTGCTCGCTGGTCCATGGCCGAGCAACATGACGAATTGATTTCTCTCTGAACATGTCAGGGAAGCCTCGTTCATGCCTCTCGCCATTATTCTTATATTGAGTTCCATCTGTCAACCAAGGTAGATATATAATAGTAGTTGAATGTTTTTCCTAGTCGAACGCCTCTCGTAGTCACAGAAGAGGTGGCTAAGCGTGCGACTTTTGCCGTGTGAGAGGAGACGAGCCGATGTCGCTGCCTCGCCGACTTCTCCCGTACGGCCGTGCCTATGCTAGCTAGAACTTGATAAGGGCTCGTCTCCCCGGAACTGGGAGAGAGCAAAGTTGGGAGGAAAGAACAAGCTTTTCGTGGCCACTTGATGTTGCTAACTATCGATTGTGTGCTAGACATTGCCGACCGTCAAGATCAAGGCAACTCGTGCCGAGGATAACGTCAGCATGTGTTAACAGTAAAATTTGGCATATTCCATTAAAGGTGAAGCGAGATTGGCGACGTGATTCTAGTAATTGATAACGAAAACTTACATTGGCTAGAAACGTATCGGCAAGCGTGTATCAGATGGAAGGGATATATTAGGAAGTTGCCGATAGGAGACAAGAGTTCGAATTCTTGTCGGATTCGGTTAATGAGATTAAAGGTATTACTAAAGAGGATCGGATTCGAGAAGAAAGTGATGTGTATCTATTAATTAGGCACGGTTGTTTATATATATATATATATAATTTTTGAAAAGATTGATTAGAGTCTAGTTTGGACTTGTAATTTTTGCTTTATTGTTAGGGAAGTTTGTGTCGTGTCCGATATGGACTAGTTTGTGTTCACCGATATAAATGTGGATGCCCAGGGTCTTGTAAAGTAACAACAGTTCAATATACATTTTTGACGCATCGCCACCCTTTGATGAGGTTTTTATTTTCGACGATTTCTTATCTTTGAGTTAGGCTGCATCGGTTAGGTTCAATCTCCATCAAAAAGTAATTTTTGTCTATAGTTGCTGATGTGACCATGGCTACTATTGATACAACTATTGCTCACATCAAGATCAAGTTGCCCAAGTGCTAAAATCCAATTCGGCCACCTGCTACAGTGCTGACTTCAAACGGCCGCCAAATATACATAAGAGCTCCGTTTTGGGTCCATGAGTACTTGATGGAAAGCTCTTAGAATCCTCTTTCCAATGGATCCAGCCTCATCGCCAAATTCCATCTCAATCGGCCGCAATTGAAGAAACAATGTGTTGTGTCGCCTGTAATGGACCTATGGGCTTGTAACTTCGTCTGGGACCCCGGCCCAGGTGAGGCCTATGTGGGGTGCGCCCCAACCTGGTGGAGCATGACCTAGAAACCCCCTTAGTCATCCTCCCACTCCTTTAAATAGCTAGGTACCCCTTTAGGGTTTCTCGGGTTTTATTTAGATTAAAGTTTAGCCATTGCTACTTGCTTGCAGTGCGTGTGTCAGCTAGACCGTCCGTCTGTTTGTCTTCATAATTCCAACTTATCATTTGTATTCAATTTCTATTTGCAATTCAAATTGCTTTTATCTTGTTCTTGCTTATTTCTTCGATTTGCTTGTAGGAATAAGGTTGATTTGCACCGGCAAGATCAACAACCCATGGAGAGGTGTATCGATTGCTAAGGTGCAACACAACAACGTCTTGTACGGTTGTAGTCGGATCGTCAACGTTTTTCTCAAATCGTAGTTATCATTAACTCACCGATAGATCGGTACAACCAGATTTCTGAGCGTATCGAGTGGAGCTCAGGGTTTATCAGTTGCTTGTATCGGCGAGGCTAGGACTTCCATCGGTTAAGTTAGACACTCTAAATCGGTCGATACAAGCGCTAATTTATCATATACATTTCTTAATCTAAGTCAATAGTATCGTTTACTTATATCGATCGATTCTACTTGGGTTTGCTGATATTGGCTGAACAGTTCTTATTGATTTAGATTGATTACTGTATCTACCACCTTGAAAAATAATCAAAGGTTTGTTTAGACTTTACTATTTTGATTATAACTTAGTGCTGCATCAATTAGGTTTGACCTACTAAGTTGTTATCAAAGTTATAAGAACTAACTTGCTCTTTGCTTGCTGATAAGGGTAGTATCAGGTTTTCAGCCGATCTTACCTGGTATAACTATTTTGTTTTAAGATTGCATGCTATCTTTAACTTAATACGTTAGATCTATCATCTTATATAAGTTTATCAACCCTTTAAATCTATTAAGTTTGCCATCAGTATCGCACGGTCTCGGTTAGGTCCGATCTGTTGAAACTGTACCTTATTTAATAGATTTAATCAAGGTTGATATTCTTGTATAAGACTGTATCAGAGCTATAGCTGGCACATTATTTTTTGCTACCCAAGTTACTTCATCGCTATGATATAAGTTCATGTAATTATTAATTCATCTGATCTTTGTTATTAGCAACTAATATTGTTTTGGTTAGGTCCGATCTATCATGGTTGCTCATATTTAAGAGAAAGATTGAATTAACAATTCCATGACATTTGTCTCTACAACCGATCATAGTTGCCTTGGGTTTAATTTATATTTACCTGCACATCGGCTAGTATCTAGACCATATAATTGTATAACAATTGACATTAATATTATCAATCTTATGCTGCATCGATTGGTTTCGACCTATAGGATTGATTTTTTGTTAAAGAAAAGTTGTTTATGATTATGTTCAATCTAGATCTAGTTTATGAACAATATCTTTTATAACTTATAGCCAATTCATTCGTGCATCGGCTGATACGATACGACATCGGTCTATCGGCCGATCGGCTATCATTTTCTAACGTTTGCCATTGTTTATCTTGTTGGTTGCAGGATCAAACCAACTGTTAACAGCAGATTTTCATAATCGCCCTTAGTTCAAATTTTACAACAGGAGCCCTCATCTTGCAAAATTTGGGGGGTATATATATATACAAGCACGAAATTCTTCAAGTTTGTCGGATTTATTGGATTGATCCAAGTTTATGGACTTAAATTCTTCAAGTTTTCAAGGTTATCAAGTTTATGGATTTTAAAAACTTTTTCAAGCTTGGACTATTTCAGGTCTGTTCACATTAAATTCGGCTGATTGGCCGATGCAATGTATGATTTGCCTGAGCTTGGATTTCTTCAGATTTGTTCAGATCAGATTCAGCTCATTGGCCGATGAGATGTATGTTACTCAAGACAAGAGGTTATCAGTTTACAAGAAAAACATAGAATATAGTATATCAGCTTATGAATTTTTCGATAGCTGCTATGGCCTTGCGGCGGATTTGATCAATGTCCTCTATTGCTTGGGCGTCATCGGCCGCTGACCCTGGGATTGGTTTCAAGGATTTGCTCAGGGTTGCTAGGTATTTGGCCGATGCCTTCAGCCTCGCCGTCTGGTCTTCTATGGCCTTCGGTGACACAGCTATCCCAGCCTCGACTTCTTGGATTTCTTTACGAGTTGCTTCCAACTTTGACACGAGGTCTGCTTCGAGGCGGTGAAGTTCTTCGAGTCTGTTTTTCAAGACGATCGGCTCGACAGCCAGTTCATCCAACCGGGTTTTGTCGGAGTTAACTTGAGCTTTGCTGGCGGTCAAGGCCGATTCTAAGCTTTCTCGTTCACGCCTCTCTGCGATTCTTTCTTTGGCCTTGTGGAGCTTGAATTGGTATTGTTCCAAGAAGATGGCCGGTGTTAGGATCTCCATCAAATCTTCAGGGAGCTGGTCCTGGATTTCCTGTACCCTACTTCTGATGGGATTGCAGTTCTCCACCAGGGTTTCCAATGAGGACTCTAGCCGATTGACGATGTCGGACAGCCGTTTCTTCAAATCTTCAGAGATTGATGTCTTAGCTGTGCTGGGTGGCTCCTTGTCCTCATCGTCGAGAAATTGGCCGATATCGAAAGAGAACATATCGGCTAAGCTCTGCAAGCGTTAAGATAGGGCATGGTTAACCCAGTCAGGTGAAATCGACAAGGGAGTCAAAGTGATTTGGTTTACCTGTGATTGGACATCGGCTGTACCCGCATCGGCCTCCTTTTGCTGTCTTGAAACGGTGGGCGAAGGGGCAGGCCGATGTGGTGCGGGCAATGGAGCTCGCGGCTGAAGAAAGATAAGCAAGGACGATCAGATCTCTATCATCAAAAGAATAAGACAAAAAAGATCAACTCTTACCGAGACAATCGGATAGGGGGGTGGAGAAGGAGAAGGTGTCTTCAATCGGGCCTTAGCTCGCTCGCGCTGTTGCGTGGTGGCCTTCTTAGTCCTGGGCGGCGGGACCGATTGAGTTCGCTCCTTTAGCAGAGACGATGCAAGAACCTGAAAGGGATCAGGGTATGATGTACCAATAGAAGGGGACTGCATAGATTCAGTAAAGGAAATACACTAACCTTGCGGACTGCATGTCTGGTTTTCCTTGGTTGGGCAGTCACAGCTTGGTCATCGGCCGGCGGGATTGTGGTGGCCTCGGCCGATGGTTCCTTAGCAGTTTCGGCCGATGGGTGTTCATCTTCAGGCATATCGGCGGCGGCTGCATCGACCTCCTCCTCCATTACTTGGTCGTCCAGGAATTCTTCTACGGAGGGGTCTAATTGAACAGGATCGGCCTGGTCGGCAGCCTTGGACTTTTTCATAGGTTTCTGGGGCTTGTCCCTTGCTGGCGCCTTCCTTTTGGTGGCTTCTTTGGCTATCGGCCCTTGGAGCAGCGATGAGACCTTCGGGGCAGTAAGGCCGATAGCTGATTCCATGACAGAGTTACCCGATGGAGCCAAGACCATTGCATATGATATTTTTGTCCACTATTGCTCACAGATGGAATCGGACCATCGGGGACTTGAGGGCTGATATCCTAGATAAGCTCTGTCAAATGAAATCTGGCCGATTGGTGGAAAATATGAGTGGCCCATTCTTGCCACCATGCTTGGAAGCTGATGTGGATGAAGGCGCTCAGATGCAATCGGTCACAATCACCCAGGTTTGGGATTTCAATCTCCAGCACTTTACTCATGACCAGCGTTGATGAGACCGTGCCCCTGCTCTCTACGAGCTTATGGAAGTATAGGTTGACAGGGAGTTGTCCAAGCCTGCGCTGTCTAGCAGCCACCATGGGATTGTAGAATTCATAGGACAGGCTGGTGCTTCTTCCTTGGAATATGCCTACTGGGAGCAGGCATAGGGTGATGCCGATCATAAACGATTCCCGTGACTCCATATCATCATTCACCAGGTCCAAGTGGAGATCGTCAGGGCGTTCAAAATCCTGGTCTGAGGTGTAGATGAACATGTCCATCTTAACTGATGGGGGGCCGATGTAGAATCGGATGAACCATGTGGACATGTCTTCGGCCGATTGATCTGCTCCAGGATAGACAGAGGCCGCTTCTCCAAAAGACATGCACCTTCTGGTTCTGGGACCTTCGTGATCGGCGTACTTTGATGGGAAGCAGGAGTCCGATAATGGAGGCCGATCAACTATGGTGTTAGTATGGATAGTTAACCAAAGTTGGATAAACCACCATGGTCCTCCATGCGCCACCGTTTGCTTCAGCATCAGATCTTGGGTGGCAGAATGAAGCAGCCGATAGACAGCTCCCAGGAGATATCGGCCAAGGGGGATTTGTTTCTTGTCAACCAGAGCTTGAGCCAAGTGTTGGTAATTTAGAGTGGGGCCACAGGTTGATCCACAGAAGACAAATCTTTCCAACCATGGCGTCAGGAAGGCCACGTGTTCTCTCTCTGAGACTGATCCTTGTTCCATATGCTCAGAAATATACCCAGACCAGCCTCCAATCTTCTTGGTTTTCAATTTATGGCTGCTGTTTGCTAGGAGGCTGAAGGGATTGATCTCGGACTGGATGTCTAGTCCTGTCAGCAGCTTGACGTCAATCAATGTTGGGGTCATCGGACCTTGCCTGAATAGGAAAGCGTTTAAGGTGCTAGACCAGAAGTAGGTGGCCGCTGACATAAGTGGTTCATTTTTCTTGGTATCGGCCAGGGACAAAGTAATGTATTGGCCGATTCCTATTTCGTCCCAGTGAACCTGTTTGGTTGCAGCAATCCTCTTGTGCCAGGTTCTGTACCCATTGAGCTTCGACGGCCAGGATCTGAAGGTGTGCTTCCACGAAGAAACATTGGGCTTGGCTTGTTTGAAGGGGACTCTGTTTGTCTCGGCGTTTATCAGCCAGGTTGGGTCGCAATTGCCCATGGGGCCTAGCAGGAATCGGTATGATTTGTCGTTGGTGGGGATCAAGATTTGGTTTTTGAAGACCTATGACATAAGAACAACGATGAAGAGTAAGAGTCGGGGGGCAAGAGCAGGAACCCTAGTTTGAAGAACTCAGCGAGAAGATGAAAATGTGAAGGGATTGTGTCGGTGACATGGGACCGGGGGTGTCATGACTAGAGGCTTGGGTAGCCGCGGTCCTCCACGTGTCCCGACCCCCTCGGGGGGGTCGGGCCCGGGGGTGACGTGGCCGCCCCTTCCTCTGTCTCCCCGAGGGGTCGGGCCGCTCCCGTTTCGGCCCCGAGGGCTGGGGCGCCCCGACCCCCCGTGATTCTGGCGCCACGTGGGCGGGTTAGGTGAGCACAACAGGGCTCACCTACCCGCATTTATAGCAGGTCAGGCGAGCGCACCACGCCGCCTTTAATGCGGCGCAGCACATGCTTATCCGGTCCGTGCCCGGTCGCGGTGTGTGACCGGTCACAGACCGGTCAGATCGCGGGTTAGGTGGCGACAGGCGGCCGATGGCACGCCTCGCCCCGTCCCGTCGGAATGATGAGAGCCTCCTGGCTCTCGTCCCTAGCCGGAGCCGACGTGCTGACTCCTGGAGTTGGTATGTCAGCCCCGGTCAGATCCAATCCAGATTTCAGTGCAGGCGTAGCAAGAAAGTCGCCGGCCATTGAATGAAGGTTGAAACGGGTGTCCACCGGGAGAGCTGGCGAGCGGGGCAGAAGGCATGCACCAAGCTCGTCAGAGGTCACTTCCGGCTGTAGACCAGCCCTGATTGTAAAAAGAATGTTTCTTTTCTTAGGCAACTTGAGGCCCATGTGGTGACCCCTGATCAGATAAAAGGAGGCCCAGGCCTAGGAAAAGGGGAGGACTCCAGCAAATGCGTTGGAGATAGAATTCCCTTTGTATTGTTGGAGACCCTCAGATCCACCAGAACACAGGAGTAGGGTGTTACGCTTCTCAGCGGCCCGAACCTGTCTACGTCACCCGCGTCTTGCGTGTTTTCACTCTTGCTGACGTCCTCTAGATCGAGGGCGAAGAAACTCACTTAGTACCCCCGGCCGAACCGGCAAAGGGGGGGCCCGCGCGGTCTCCCGGTAAGGAGTTTCACGCTCCGTCAGATTGACTCACCACGGGGATCTCGGAAGCGTAGAACGGAGCGGAAGCCATTGTTGTTGTTGAAGAGGTCGCTGTTGAAGGGGTCGATGCCGATGGGACTCCGAGGGGTCGCCGGAGTTGAAGAGCGCGAGTGGTTAACAAATCGGCGGCGGAGGGCTGCGAATCTGGATCTGCGCGGTTTTCAGACAAACCCTAGCAAGGAAGTCGATGGGTTCCTCGGAGTTAATTCCGCCACATTATATAATGAAGCGGAATTGGGGGGCATGTGTTAACAGCAGATTTTCGTAATCGACTCGGAGAAGAAAGAGGAAACCGAAGCAGAGAGGAAGGACTAAGTTGGAGTCGGACCAAGCATCGTATCAGACTCGGTGAACGTATCGGACTGGGAGAAGCGCTAGCAGGGAGAGTGTATTGGCCGATACGGATTCAATACGGTCATTGGCCGATAGAGGCTGGAAGTTGACAGAGTCAGCGTGGGCTTGGTTTGGGCTCAAGATAAGCTTCAAGGAAGTTGCCAAATAGAGATAAAGCTCGGTTTTAGGCAATTGTATCTTGTAAATCAAGTAGGTTTAGATCTAATCTTTGGCAAGAGTCTGCCGCAAAAGACTTGTTTGTTAGTTAGAGATAAGATTGTGTCCTACACGGACCGTGTTGTAATCTCGGGTATAAATATTCCGGTAGTCTGTACATAGAAACTCTCTCACAACTCAACACAACAAACAGTTTGTTTTAATCTATTTTCGGCGCATCGCCAACCCTCGCAAGAGGTTAACTTCCGGCGAGTTCTTGCTTCCCCCAGAGCAGAGGTAAGAACTCGTGCCCGACGATCTACATCGTCGGGGCTAGCGTGTCGTTTTAGGCACGTTAAGCCTCGATGATGTGATCGTCGTTTATCATGCTTTGGATGATCTCAACAAGTGTCTTAATTACGCTTCGCCAGCGATCTACTCGTTTTAGGGTTTATTGCTGATGACGGTTTAATTATTATGCTTGGCTAGATCTTTTAATGCATCTACCTGTTAACGACGAAATTTGGTAAATCATGCAGAGTTAAAGCTGAAGCCAATTGGAGGAGATAAACGATTACGGAAACAGAGTATGAATCGGCTGCAGGCCAAATCGGCTACGGTGTGCATCGGCTGAAACAGAATCGGACAAGGATAGCCGATGTAGCCGATTCCGATGAGGAGATGGCAGGATCATTGTCAGGTTCGGTTGGTGTGCTTCATGAGGATTGCCACGTGCGGATTGAGTCCGAAGAAGGCAATTGTATCTATTAATTAGAATATTTGTTAGTTTCCTTTTATCTTTAGGAAAGTGTGTTTAGTGTCCCTTAAGGACTTTATGTTTTTCTTTTATCTTTAGGAAAGTTTCTTTCTTGTCCTACAACGACTAGTATCTCCCCATGGGTATAAATATGTACACCCGATGTTATTGTAATCTATCAACTCTCGATCAATACAATTCGGCGCATCGCCACCTTTTACTCTGTTACGGTTTATTTATCAACCCGCGGAATTTGGCACCTGACACGGGGCTGCATCGGCTGTCGATCTCCGGCGAAGGGGTAAGTCCAATGTTCCATCGGTTCAGGCAATTGTATCATCTACGTCGGCGTCGTTCAAGGCTGCATCAGTACATTCGACCTCTTGGATTGCTCTGGTTTGGATAATATATTTGCCTGGCTATTTATCATATGTCTTCTGTTAATCTAGTATTAGCATCTCGATTTAGTTTTATCGGCTGCTTCTCGTTTTAGGGTTTCTGCCGGTATCGACTAAATCGTCTTGCTAGATTAGATTAGCTTAGGCATCTACCACCCTGAAAATCAGTCAAGGGCTTGATCATCTAGATACTGTGTTTCTTTACATACTTAGTGCTGCATCAGTTGAGTTTGACCTACTAAGTCGTGCTTAGAATCATGAATCTCTAGCCTGCTTTTTGATTGCCGAAAAGGGTTTCATCGGGGTTTCAGCCGATGAGTTATCTGGACGTTGCATCGGCTTATAAGGATTGCATATAAGTTGAATTTAGCCGATAACAACAAAGGTTTCACTGTTTAATCTAATCTTGTGGATTTTATGGCATTGGATCTATGTTAGATTCACTTCATCGGCTATGCTATGAATATATATAATCTCTCTCTTGAGATGTTTTTAGACATAAGTGATTTATACTGTCTCGGCGCCCTGTCCGATCTATCCCAATCACTTGGTTTAAATATATTTTGAGATTTAGATTATGTATCATTGATATCTACAGCCGATCGAGTATGTCTAACTTTCGTTTCACTTTATCAAGTCATTGCCGATCTAATGCATATTATCATCAGCCGATTGTCTCTTTGTCATTATTTACATCAAATGTCAGAATCTACATTGAACACATAGCCGATAGCTCAAAATCCTATCGCTATCGGCTGTTATCAGGATCGGCTGGAAGTACTACATCGGCTATGTTGGCCGATCGATTGTTTTATCTGTCGTTTGTATATGCTGTCGTCAGGATCGACTGGAATTACTACATCGGCTATGTTGGCCGATCGATTCTCTGATCTGCTATTTGCATATCTTGTCAGTTGTAGGATCAAACTGACTGGCACGCCCGCATCTCACCAAGATTTGGACCTGCACTGGAGCTAAGCAGATCTCCCAGGCCAGTGTGTGTTTTTTGCATCAACACTACCATCCCCAAAAGCAATCGGCGACTTGATTTTCTTTGTGTTAAGTCTCAACTCACACTTTGAGTTGCTATCGACCTTAGTCCTATTTTGAGATCTAACTCAAAGCCTGTTTTCAATTGTAATTAAGGATAGCACTGGGGTTTCAGCCAGTCTTACCTGATATATATGATTATCGTAAGGTTTTATGTGTATCTGCCATCTACATGAATGGGTTGATGAATATAGATGTATCTGCTGTAGATTGCTCTTTAGGGTTTATCTGTGGTCGTTATATTTATATTGGTTGATTGGTTTATGTAAATTCGCACTAGAGTATTAGCTAGTGTAGTTATCTTTTTGTTCCTTATCGGCTGATGTCATTAATCAACATTAATATGTTGATGAAGGCCGATTAGGTCAGATTCATGCTTTGATTTTACTTTATCACAAGTGAGCCGATATAGCTTTGCCCTATCGGCTGGACCACGACAATGCGACATCGGCCTACTGGCCGATCGGCCATTGTTTTCTAACATGGTTTACTTGTTTATCTTGTTGATTGCAGATCAAATCAACTGGCACGCACTACACGCACCTAGGCAAGCCTTTGGACCTGTATTGGAGTAAAGCAAATCTCCCAGGCCGTCGTGGAAACGTGGAACCCGTTTGGTTGCAAGGCGGGTCGAAATTCTACGCCAACACCAACTAGCATGTCCTGAACCCTAAGCTTTTGGACCTGCACTGAAGTAAAACAAATTTTTCAGGCCGTCGTGTTTTGCATCAACTGCATGCTCGAGGAGGCAAGGGTAGGAAACACCCTTCAGAAAGTGTGGCCGGGAAGGGAGAGTATATTGGATGTCCATCTCCAACGATTGCTCAGTGGAGAGAGGAGAGACGGGGAAGGGGCGTTTTTACAGTACATTTACTACCAATGGTTAGTAGTGTGCTAGGATAAAATCAGACTGTTGATTTATATGGGTATTCTAGACCTTTTGTTAAAGTAATAATTAAGTTATTTTGATTTATTTTCTAAATCTAATCCCATGAGGATCTCTCTTTCCATCTCTTCTGGCCCACAGCTTCTCATGATTCGTATTTCAATGAGTTCTGGCATTGGTCGTCATTTTATCATATAGTTCAACAAATGATTTGACTCATCACTTGTTCTTTCGTCCTTTCATTCCACCTGAAACGGTCCTGATTATCTCACTCAGATCGGACGTTCGGAATTGCTCCCGTGCCGACTCATCCACGCGGTCACCCTCCCTCTCTTTCCCCGAAACTCCCGTCCCCCACGGTTGCCAATCTTGCGATTCTCCCAGAAAAAAACATTCGACCCCCCGTCTTCCGTGGCCATGCCATCGCCAGGTCGTCGCCCGCGCCGATCTGCTCCGTGGTGAGTCCCTCTCGATTCCCAACCCTAACCGTCGTCGCCCCGCAGGTCACCGTCACTCGCCTCGTAAGTCACCGTCGCGCCGCCGCCACCCGGTCCCCGTCGAACCGTCGCCCATGGCGCCTCCACAAGTCACCGCCCAGCCGGCCGATCCCTGTCGCCCATGACCATGCCGCCCGCCGATCGCCCATCGCCGCCTCCACGAGTCGCCTCGTGTCGATCTCCTCCGCGCCACCATCGATCCCGCGTCGATCTCCTCCGCGCCCCCTTATCTGGCCAGATCCAGATTTCCTCTTCGGCCAGCGGCGCGGATCGTCGCCATCGCCACGGCTTGCTGATCTCCTCCGACAATGCGACGTTGTTGCCGCCTCCTCCGCCTCAACCGCCACCGCCGCTGATCCGTACCCACGCCGCCGTCCAGCCGCCGCCGAAAGGTACAGAACCCCTCCTCCCCAACAATCAGGTGGTAAGTAATGTTTATAATGGAGTTTATAATGGAGCTGTAAAGCGACGTTTATTTGTTTGTTCTGGACGAAAATTTAGTGGATGAAACACTAGTCTGGGGTTTGATCAATGTTTGATATGATTTCTACAGTCACTTTAATCAAGATCAGAAATGATTAGACATGAAGGATCAATTTTTCTGCTCTTCCTAATAAGGATGTGAACTCACGACTATCATAGAATTAATGGTTGTCACCCCACAAATAAAAACTGATATTGATCCCAGATCTGAGCCATATCAATAGTTCTGACTTCCCATCATAAGGCAAAAACTATGTTTAAAACAATATGGTGCAGCCATCTAGGTGATGATTACTCCCAATGTGTATATTAATTGTTCAGAGGGACCACAAATATTATTCCCAGGACCACAAATTCTTTTCAGTTCAATTTGACCAAAAAAACGTTCCTACTGTTTTTTTGAGTAGTCCTGTCCCACTTGTAGTGATATTATTTTGTAGTTCTAATTTAGCAATAGAAAGCCAAATTTCATTCTTCTAGACAGCAACATGTTTAACATGAACAATGTACTTCCTTGATATACAAATCCCAACCATTGATAAGTGGTCATGATTACTGTGTTGTGAATGTGAGAGACCACAAGACCACACTAGGATATATTGGTACAAATAGCATTTGGTATGTACTGGCGTCATGACTTTTATAACATCAAATGTACTCTGATCTCAGGATGTAACGTAGAAAATATAAACCTGACAGTATATGGATAGGATAAACACTCACTTTGCTGGTGACTCACAGTATATGGATATGATAAACACTCCATGCCCAGGAGGCGCTCGATTAAATGCCGCATAAACAATCTTCCATTCAGTTCATCATGCCATTTTGTCCTCAATGTGTGGTTTTGTACCTCTTTATTTGTGCACATACATAGGTAGTAATTTTCATATGTAACTGCATTATCTGATTATTGTCAGTTCATCAGACGAAGTTGCATCGAGGACACTGGACTTTGGTCCCATCGCTTCAAACAAAAAGACCGCTTTGTAGTTTCAATCTGGAAATCCATTTTCTTTCTCCCCCTAATTGCCCTGCTTCGCCTTTCCTTTTTGTCTCTTTTCTTTCATTCGTCAGGCGGGGAGTTTCTCCCCCCGGTGACCTTTAAAAAAGATAGATTGTGAGAAAATTGATGATTTCTGTTCATTACTTATGTGTTGTTTGAACTTAGAAGGCTACAATAATGGTTCTTTTATCTGCATGCCAACTATCTTTCCCTTTTGCTTTGTACAGAATGCTTAGATGTCTGGGACCCTAGAAACGAATTTGATATTGTCACGTGTGGTAGTCAATAAGAAATTCTGGGTCCTTATTATCAAAATAGTATTATACACCATGTAAGAAATTTATACAACTTATACTTTCCACAGGATGGAGAATTTCAAAAAATAGAAACAATCTTCCATAATAATTCCAGTTTTACTTATGCTTTTGATATAAACTTACACTGTCCATTTGTGCCACCTGAGAGCTGATGGTGCTTCAGAATGGAATCAACATTCTTATAATTGTATCCAGGTAATTTCACTAGCCCATTGGGTCTCCGCTGGGCCCTGAAGACGACACCGTTGCCCTCTTGCTCCACTCTGCACCGGCAACCCCGGCGGGCAACCTCTGCACCGCCACCTCCCTTGTCGTCTGGTCTCCACCGCCGATAAGAAACTGCAAAACCCCACATTTAATTTAATTGAAGATCTTTTCTGTTCAGAGCTGCAAATTAGGTGTTTAATTTCTTCATGGCACCCTTCTTGCAGAAGGAATTGCTCAAATCAGGTATGTCTCGATTCCTATTATTACCTACTCTTGTACCCCTGTTTATATCTTTTGACTGAATTCAGAATGTATTATCAGATCGATTACTTCAGTAAATTTTATGTTAAAGAACCAATTGAATGAAGTTTGTATCCATATGGTGGAACCTGGGTTGTTCCAAGATGAACGACTGGGTTACTCGCTCAGAAAATTATCAACTGAAATTCTCACCAAACCACCATACTTAACATGGAGAAGCAAAATATTTTAATGCCGGCTGAATTTACATGCTTCACATTAATCTCTTCTGGTCAATGTGTTGTTGCAACCTATGCTGAAAATAATTCCCCTGCCCACCTTGATTCCTTTACTATATTGGGTTATTATTGCAAGGTTTACGACTTAAGGGGTCCAATCTGCATTGTGTCTTGTACATGTCATAAATTAGTAGGTTACAGCTTCCTGCTAATAGTCCTTTTCAATGGATGTTCCTGATAAATGCACTTAGTGATCCCCCTTAATCATTGAATGTGAGAGGTGTTTAATTTGTTTAATGTGAAAGTAGATTTATTTCCCATGTGAACTATTAGCTGTGACTGTTCCAATGTTGAGGCAAAATTGCTGATTTTCTCAAAACAACTATTCCATCAGTAAGCTAAACACATGCATGCAATATTGTTCTTTGTACATTTAGCTAGGATAGCAACTGTGCTAGCAGCTCTTACTCAAATCTGATAAAGTTGTAGTATAATACTGTTAAACTTTGAGTCATTATATGCCTGGAGTGCAAACTTGAGTTTGTTATTTTTATGCCCTGGAGTGCATACTTAAGTTTATTATTTATATGCCCTTGCTTTTATATTCAGCCATCACATTGTACTAATAACTGTTTTATATCCTTACTCGTACTGCTGGTTCAGATCAGATACAAGTGAAGCTATTTGAGGGAGCTCTAGTTGTACCAATTTCTTTCCATTTACATTGGTGAACAAAATTGGTATAGGTACTGCAACCAGATCTGTCGCATAGAACTTTCTCTAAATTGGTTTGGCCTTATTCCTGATGACTACATAAACATCATGGAAAAAATTGTATGCGATATGTGTTTGATCCTATGAAGTATGTGATGTGGATTTTGGGTGATCTTACCATCTTGTTGGCTTTTACATGGCATGATTGACAGTGTGTAAATAAAAGCATTTAGTGCTCTGTAAAGATTTGTGTTGCTTGTTGATGTCTGAATGGGCATGGATAACATTGTCATCTTACATAAATACTATGATTTTTTTTCACTAGGCTCTGGACAAATTTATATTCAACAGCACAACATGCGCACTTAAGTTTCACTTGAGCCTATAGTTCTCTTTAATCCTTCTGTCACATCAATCTCATGGTCTGCTCTATTGCATACCATTAATCAACCATCCTCTGTCAATACATGCAACTGTTAGTAAGCAATGAAAGAATAGCCAAACAGAACTACCGTAGAACATGGAGGAACATCCCTTGTTTGGATTAATTTATAGCAATTTAGACTGTAATGTTGTCATCCCATGTTTGCATTTTGTAAGCAGTAATGTGCAGAACAGAACATATCATGGACTACTTTACATGCCCTCCTTGACGTCTGAATCTTCCTTAGAAGTTCATAACTAAATACTATGATTTTTTCCAGTCAACTAATGTGATGTTGGTGTGGCAAGGTTCATGTTTTTTACTGCTTGCTACTCTATAAATTTTTATCGAATGAATTTTGTATCTAATATATGAATGAATTTTGTATCTAATAAATATATTAGTAGTATTTTACTGCGTGTTATTGACTTTATAGTAGATTATGGTGTTTTTGAATCATAATTGACATGGTGAATTTGGATCATATTAATACATGATATGTGTGTGTTTTTCTTTCTACAATTCGGTTGTATAGTGTGGTCATGTGCACATACTACAAACTCGGTAATAACATAAAATGTATATTAGGTATGCATTGATGCAAATCGCCATGACGGTGGAGCACGCGAAGCCCTCGGAAATATAACGTATCACCATAAAGGTGTAGTATAATGTATACTGGGTTGTATATAAGACATGTCTTGTCTTTTTCTGTCTGATTTTATTGTTAAAAAACATAGGTCATGTGCATCAAAATGGACTGTCCAATGAGTCTCAGCGCAAGAATAAAGAGAAAAACTTTAAACAACGTAGCTATCGTGCAAATATAAAGGCTAAGAAGAATAGTAGTACCATTTCTATGCAAACAATGCCTGTTTCAGAGTCTGAAGAATGTGATAATGGCGAGGTCAAGATTGCTGAGATTATCACCTCAACAAAGAGGGAAAAAATAATAGCTACCTACGTGAATGGCGTACAAGAAACAGAGCTAAGTCGAATGGTGTTATTAGCACTGTAACATCTGTCAATCCAATTCAAGCAATAACTGTTTCTGAGGAAAACCAGAGTGAAGGGGTGGGGTAAGGATAAGTGAACTTTCTAAAAAGAAAAAGAAAGAAGATACAAACAAGTATCTACGTGAATGGCGTGCAAGAAAAAAATGCCAAATCAAGTGGTGTTAACAGCACGATATCTTCTGGCACATCAATGCAAGCAACAATTGTGACCCCTTCAAATCCCAATGAAGATTGTGATGTCCGACAATCTTCAATGTTGTGACAAAGATAAAAAAAAGATTAGAGAGACAGATACCAGCGTGAGTACCGCGCAATGAAGAAGACAAAGAAATTTGATGTTAACGAATGGAGTGCTACACCAGCCACCCCTGAGTTGGGTAAATATTTTACGTGTTATTAGCAACGTTCTTTTCTTTGTCAAATCGTCTAACATCTTCATAATCTAGATTCTTGCTCCACCACGGATCAGTTCATGCAATATGGAACAGGGTATTCTATTGTTGACCAAACACCTATAGTAACAACCAATGAGAATGAAAGTCTAGATAATTTCGAGCCGTCATCGACCTGCGATGTTGAGAAAGAGAAAAAAAGATTGGAGAGGAACAGGTACCAACGTGAGTACCTCGCAAAGAAGAAGGCGGAGAAAGTAAATGTTAATTAAGGGAGTGTTGTACCAGCCATCTCTAACATTGGTAACTTATTTAGTGTTATGGGCAACGTTCTTTTTCTTAATGAAACTGTCTAATATTTTTCTCATACTCATAGGTACTTGTTCCGTCATGGATCAGTTCACACCATAATGATAAGGAGAATGTCGAACGAGACAATACAATGGATTGGCTTCATAGAAATGATACATACCAACGAAAGAGTAAAATGATGAAAGCAATTAGAGTTGGACAAACCCAACAGTCCCCATTCCTAGGTGAAAACAATTGGATGTGATGTATATTCAGCTTTTTTTCATTATGCGGTATACATTGTTGTTTCACAATAATGTATGATGTAAACTGCCTTTTTAACCCCATTGCACAGATGAAATTACGTATGATTCATCTATACAGGAGGCGACTATTGGTCAAGACATACCTGATACTGATTACATAGAATTTGATAATGCGTTGTTTGAACCTCGGTTATTAGATTTTAATGCTGAAGGTGATATTTTATAAACAATTTTACTATACATAATATTAAACCAACAACTATACGATCTTATGTGCAGTAACCCATCTTCCATCAGGTAATGTCGAAATGACGCAAACATGTGACGTTTTGGATAGTGATGATGAGGAATTGCAAAAGAAAGGTAACATAAAGCTTAATACTTTTTATTTCGCAAGATAAGTAGGTATATATGTTCATATTTTCATTCTAGACTTTTTTCTCTATCAGACGATGGTTATGAGTCATATCGCGTGGATGTCAAGGGGGTTAATGCTGTTGATACCGAAGATCCACATGATTATGTTTACAAGAACCTGCCAAAGAAACATCATGTGTTAAAGAAAGTGGCTGACTGCAAGTACTGTGAGGCGATTAGGTTTCAATATGAGCCCCCTAGATTTTGTTGCAGGCAAGGGAAGATAACAGTAGCTACTCCATTGGTCCCTCTGAGTTGGTACGACTGTTCACAAGACATGTTGATAATGATGCGAAGTACTTTACAAAACATATCCGGTACTTCAACTCACATTTCTCATTCACAAGTCTTGGAGTGACCCTTGACCGCAGTGTGAGAACTGCTGCAGGCACCGGTGTATATACATTCCGAGTGCATGGTGCATTGTACCATCGTCTAGATAATTTGATGCCAGGTTCTCAGGGGCCACATCATATGCAGTTGTACTTTTACGATACATAAGAAGACACTGTGCTGGCCCACAGAGCGAAGAGGTCCCCTGATCTTGATATCAACCTTGTGTGGATCATCCTAAGAATCTTGGCACATAACCCATATGTTGAGACTTTTAACAAAGTCGGTAGCATGCCGAATCTAGATGATTACAAGATTGAGCTCAACACGAATGTCATCCCTGACCAATGAAGATATAATGCTCCTACAACATCCCAAGTTGCTGCTATTTGGCTAGAAAGGGATGATCCGGTGAGAACTTTTGATAGGCATGTGATGGTGCGTGCCAAAGGGGAGAAACCTAGCTATATCAAAGCGTACCAGGGTTGCTATGACCCGTTAGCATATCCTTTATTTAACCCCAACGGTGAAACCGGATGGGATCTCAAAATGCTGTACGAAACACCCAAAAAGAATCTTGACGATATGGACATTGATGCACCAAGTATTGCACCAACGGTTGATAATGTGCACTTCAGTGAAGAAAACACTTTTGCTGAGCCTTCGGGTATGTACACACTTGGCTTGTATGATACCATATCAATACCTATATACTCTTATGCCATGGGAATTAAGTAGATTTCTTGGTTTTGTTGCAGAGCATGACGATGTTAGTGATACTTTGTACGATGACATGTATATTAAGATTGAGTCTGTGTGGTTGGACTGGTATTCTAACCTTGAGAACCAAAAGAAGATACGAGCTGAGTTGTACCAGGTGAATAGAATAAAATACATGTTCTCTTCAATTAAAACCATATCGCATTCAAACATCAACGCTTAGAAAATATGTTCATGTTGTCGTTGCTAATTTTGTAGGGTGTCATCGACGTGATCAATTCTGGAGAGACAAGGGGTTTAGAGGTCAAAAAGAGGATTGTGCTACCTCGGTCTTTTCCTGGTGGCAATCATGACATGCAGTGACGGTTTCTTAATGCAATGGCTCTTGTTCAACGTTTTGGGAGACCAGACTACTTCATCACGATGACCTGCAATCCAAACTAGAAGGAGATAACAAAAACTCTCTATCCTGGCCAACAGCTGCAAGATCGACTAGACCTTGTTGCAAGGGTATTTAGGGCCAAGCTGCGAGACATGTTAGACTTGTTCACCAAGAAAAAGTATTTTGGAGAGGTTCAGGCATGTGCTCATGTTACCAAGTTTCAAAAGCGGGGCCTCCCACATGAATATCCTATTAATCATGAAGCCAGGCAGTAAGTTGACAAACCTAGATGGTTATGATAAAGTTAACTATGCAGAGATACTAGATAAGGAAAATTACCCTGTGTTGCATTGTTTGGTCATAAAGCATATGCTGCACGGGCCGTGCGGTGAGCTACACAAAAAGTGCGCCTACATGGTGGATGGAGAGTGTCGCTTCAACTTTCCTCGACCGTTCTGTCAAGCAACACAACAAAGGAATGACTCATATCCTTTATACAGGAGGAGAGATGACGGGTGACGTGTAAAAATTAGAGGGACGATGTTGGACAATAGGTGGGTGGTCCCATACAATCCTGGCCTGCTCATGAGGTATAATTGCTACATCAATGTTGAAGCTTGCGTAAGCATCAAATCTGTGAAGTACCTATATGCATATGTATATAAAGGCCATGACTGTGCGTCATTCTTAGTCGACCCATCTAGAGAAATCAACGAGATACGTCAGTATAGAGATGCCAAATATGTTTCACCATCAGAGGCTATATATAGGATTCTTAGTTTTCCACTATTCGGTATCTATCCAGCGGTTTTGCAGCTACAACTTTATTTGCCAAACATGCAATATATTACCTATGATGAGTCTGGAAATCTTGAGGATGTCGTCAACAAACCATCTAACAAAAAGACAACACTTACTGAGTTTTTTGAAATGAATTGCAAAAACCTGGAGGCAAGGAAGTTACTGTACAAGGAGTTTCCGGAACACTATAGATGGGTTGCAGGGAAAAATGTATGGCAAAAAAGGAAAACCAAGACTTGCCAGGTTCGACAAATTGTGTATGCGCACCGCGCGGAGGGAGAAAGATGCTATCTTAGGGTGCTTCTGAACCATGTGAGAGGTCCAACCTCGTATGATAATCTAAGAACAGTATCTGGAATCACTTACTCCACTTATAGAGAGGAATGCGAGAAGAGTGGGCTTGTTGAGACAGACAGGTCACATGATGATTGCTTGAGCAAAGCTGCAACTTTCCAAATGACATATGCACTCCGTCGCTTGTTTGCGACTATACTTGCCTTTTGCGAGGTTACCAATATCTGTGCTCTGTGGGACAAACATAAGGAGTCAATGTCTGAAGATTATGCCTGGGATAATGAAGCATCTAGGCCCCGTCGTTTGTTTTGGTAATTAATGACAAGCGCTAATTGTGGACTAACTATGTCTTTGAATTGTATTTGTTGAGTTAAGACCATGTGATATATATGCATGAATGTTTCCCAAAGGATTAAAATTGATGGCGCAAAGCAAAAGGAAAAGAAGACGGTAAACTAGTGTTTTTATTTTAAATTGATCGAGGAGTTGGGCGATCAAATATTTGCTAATTTAATTATAGCTTTGCTGTACTATCAAGAGGAGTAATGACATAGACAAAGAGATGATCAAAATGCCACACTAGGTCATTTGTATATTAGACTCATTTCTTATTCCATTTCTTGCTGAGTTTGTTGCCAGGGCCGGTCTAACCGAAGTTCCTTGGCCGGTCTGACCGGCGCCATGTGGCCGGTCTGACCAGCCCCCTGGAGACCAGCTGTGTGTTGGTGGTGGCGCTCTAGGGTGGAAAACCCGAGCCCCCAGAGCCGTAACCGGTCAGACCGAGCCGGTGGCGGTCAGACCGAGCCGAGGCCGGTTTGACCGGCCGTCCTTGTGCGATCTGATTGGCTAGTTCGTTTTTGCTCCATGATTGCCCTGTAACGGCTAGTTTTCTAGCCATTACAAAGTAGTCCGGTCTGATCGGCCACACAACGGCGGTCTGCCCGGCAGTGCACTGAGTTGGGGATTTTGACCTCCAACGGCTAGCTTTTGTGGGGTGGGGTATGAATACCCCCCACCAGAAGCAAGGGCTTCTTCTTGGCACTTGCTTCATTTGCATACACCCCTTGCATCTCTCCCACACTCACTTGGGCTTATGTTCATCCATTTAGTGTGTTTGAGGGATTGTTGAGCCAAGAGAGTGCATTGCTTCATTGTAGAGCTAGTGTGGCACTTGATCATCTCCAAGCCGCGTCATTGCTTATTACTCTTGGAGGTTGCCGCCTCCTAGACGGCTTGTGGAGGAGTTGCCCGGTGACCTCTCCAAGGAGATTGTAGAGGAGGCCCGGTGGCGATTGTGAGTGGTTTGGAGTTCACCACCTTCGGAGTGAAGGAAGAACTACCCTAGTGATCGAGGCTTGGGTAGTTCTCTCTATGGGCCGGCTCCCACCTTGCCCACCCCTTGACGAAAGGGGCGTGCGGTGGCCTTGTGATTGAGCGGTGGAGTTGGACTCGTCTCAACAGGGATTAGGAAACCGACGAGTTTTCGAACCTCGGTGAAAAATTCCTTGTCTCTTATCTCATTTATTTGTTGCATTTACATTTGTGCAATTTACATTCATAGAGACATATTTGAGCTCATATCACCCTAGCTTTGCAAAACTTAACTTAGTTGCTTAGTTAACCTTGCATCTCACCTTGCCTAGCAACTTAGGTAAATTTTGTTTAAGTGCCATTTAGTTTTAAATCGCCTATTCACCCCTCCCTCTAGTCGACATCTTGATCCTACAAGTGGTATCAGAGCTTGGTCTCTCTTGATTGGGCTTCACCGCCTAGAGAGAAGATGTCGAACTAGGTGAACCATGTAGGGAAGGCTCCCATGTTCAATGGCACAAATTACTCCACTTGGAAAATTAAAATGTCTACTCACCTTAAGGCTATGAGCTTCCATATTTTGAGTATTGTGGATGTAGATTTTGCCATCACCGGTAGCCCCTTGATGAAAGTTGTTCACCGCAACCTCCAACTCAACGCTCAAGCCATGAATGCATTGTTCAACTCTTTGATCCAAGAGAAGTTTGATAGAGTGAGCAACCTTGAAACCACATATGAGATATGGAACAAGTTGAGTGAGATTCATGAGGCACTAGTGAGTATAAGAATGCAAAGCTTCATTTCCTTAAGATCCAATATGAGACGTTTGCCATGTTGCCTCATGAGAGTGTCAATGACATGTATGGGAGATTGAATGTGATAGTCAATGATCTCAAGGGGCTTGGGGCAATCTACTCCAACCTTGAGGTGGCTCAAAAGATGCTAAGGGCTCTACCGGACAAGTATGAGCACTTAGTCACCTTCCTCATCAACTCCGACATGTCAAGGATGACACCCGCAAGCCTCTTGGGGAAGATCAACACCAATGACATGTACAAGTTGAAGAATAAGGATATGGAGGAAACCTCTCCATCCAAGGAGTGCATTGCTCTCCAAGTCAAAGTGGAAGACAAGGGCAAGAGCAAGGTGAATGAAGCCAATGATGACTTGGAGGAAGAGATTGCCCTTCTTGCTAGAAGGTTTAATGATCTCTTAGGAAGAAGAAAGGAGAGAGGAAAGAACTCTAACTTAAATAGAAGAAGAAATAAGAGACCCAATAAGACTCTCTCCAACTTGAGATGCTTTGAGTGTGGTGAGAAGGGACACTTTGCTTCCAAGTGTCTTTTAAAGAATGATGATGGAGACAAGTCATCCAAGAAGAAGAGTGGAGGCTACAAGCTCATGAAGAAGCTTAAGAAGGAGGGAAACAAGATTGAGGCTTTCATTGATCAATGGGGCTCAAATGAAGAGAGCTCCGCTTCATCCGGGTCCGAAACCGAAGATAGTGATGATGATGCAAGCTCCAAGAAGAAGAAGAAGATGACCGTAGTTGCTATCAAGGAGGCTCCATCACTCTTCGCTCCACTTTGCCTCATGGCAAAGAGCTCTTCTAAGGTAACATCTCTTAGTGATAGTGAAAGTGATGATGATGTTTCTTATGATGAGCTTGTGAGCATGTTTGAGGAGCTTCATGCATATAGTGAGAAGGAGATTGTCAAGTTCAAGGTTCTAAAGAAGGATCATACTTCTTTGGAGGCCTTGTATGAGGAGCTAAAGACTTCACATGAGAGACTCACCATTTCTCATGAGAAGCTTAAGAAAGCTCATGACATCCTCCTTTCCACTACCCAACATGGAGCTCATATTGATGTTGGCATATCTTGTGACTTGCTTGATGATAGTGCTACTTGTCATATTACTCATGTTGCATCATCTAGCATTTCTATTTCTTGTGATGATCTTATGAATATGCCTAGCACTAGCTCTTGTGATTCTATTTGTGATGCCTCACTTGTTGTTGAGAACAATGAGCTTAAGGAGCAAGTGGCCAAGCTCAACAAGAGTTTGGAGAGATGCTTCAAGGGTAAGAGCACTCTTGACAAGATTTTGAGTGAGCAACGGTGCATCCTTAACAAGGAGGGACTTGGATTCATTCCAAAGAAGGGTAGGAAACATTCTCACCGTGCCACTCGTTTTGTCAAGAACAATGGTAAGTATTGCTCCAAGTATCATGAGGTTGGGCATTTGGTGAAAGATTGCTCCGGTGGTAAGCCTTCTAAGATTTGCATGTTTGATTCTCATTATATACTTAGGAATGCTCATAATGGTAGCATTGTTGCTAGATATGTTGGTTCCCCTATACTTGGTGGTAAAATAATGCCATTTGGGTGCCCAAGGCTTTGGTCTCTAACCTCCAAGGACCTAAACAAGTTTGTGTACCTAAAAGAGCTTGATTTTCTTTTGTAGGTGAACTACTGCACCGATGGGAGCCATTGGGTGCTTGATAGTGGGTGCACTCAACACATGACCGGTGATAGGGCGATGTTCACCACATTTGAAGTAGGAGGGAAAGAACAAGAGAAAGTGACATTTGGTGATAATAGCAAAGGAAAGGTAATTTGGTTAGGTAAAGTTGCTATCACCAATGATCTATCAATCCAAAATGTCTCTCTTGTTGAATCTCTAAATTTCAATTTGCTTTCGGTTGTACAAATTTGTGATCTTGCATTGTCATGTGCCTTCTTCCCGCAAGAAGTTATTGTTTCTAGTTTTCTTGACAAGTCTTGTGTTTTCAAAGGTTTTAGATATGGAAATCTTTATTTGGTTGATCTCAATTCTAGTGAAGCAAATTTGAAAACTTGTTTAGTTGCAAAAACTTTATTGGGTTGGCTTTGGCATAGGAGGCTAGCCCATGTTGGTATGAATCAATTGAGCAAACTTTCAAAACGTGATCTAGTTGTGGGCTTGAAAAATGTGAAGTTTGAGAAGGATAAACTTTGTAGTGCTTGTCAAGCCGGCAAGCAAGTTGCATGCTCTCATCCTTCTAAGAGTATCATGTTCACATCTAGACCATTGGAGCTCTTGCGTATGGATTTGTTTGGCCCAACAACCTATAAGAGCATTGGTGGAAATAGTCATTGTCTTGTGATTGTTGATGATTATTCTCGTTATACTTGGGTGTTCTTTTTGCATGATAAGTCTATTGTTTCCAAGTTTTTTTAAAAAATTTACAAAAAGGGCCCAAAATGAATTTAGTTGCACTCTTGTGAAAATAAGAAGTGACAATGGTTCCGAATTTAAAAATACCAATATTGAGGATTATTGTGATGATCTTGGTATTAAGCACGAACTTTTCGCTACCTACTCACCACAACAAAATGGTGTAGTGGAGAGGAAAAATCGTACATTGATTGAGATGGCAAGAACTATGCTTGATGAATATAGTGTTTTCGATTCCTTTTGGGCGGAAGCCATAAACACCGCTTGCCATGCAACCAATAGGCTTTATTTGCATCGTCTCTTGAAAAAGACTTTCTATGAGCTAATTGTTGGGAGGAAGCCAAATGTTGCCTATTTTCGAGTTTTTGGTTGCAACTGTTATATTTACCCAAAGGGTGTTAGACTAACCAAATTTGAAAGTCGGTGTGATGAAGGGTTTCTTCTAGGTTATGCCTCCAATAGCAAGACATACCGGGTCTACAACAAGAACAAAGGTATTGTAGAAGAAACCGCCAATGTTCAATTTAATGAAATTGATGGCTCCCAAGAGGGGCACGAGAATTTGGATGATGTAGGTGATGAGGGCTATGAAGAATATATCTATTGGAGATATCAAGCCTATTGAAGTGGAAGACAAGTCATCCACCTCCACTCAAGATGAGCCATCTACTTCCGCTACGCCAAGTCAAGCTCAAGTTGATGTGGAGGAGGACATGGCACAAGATGCACCTATGCCACCGAGGATACACTCCGCTCTTTCCAAGGATCACCCAATTGACCAAGTGTTGGGTGGCATTAGTAAGGGTGTTCAAACTCGATCTCGTGTCGCTTCTATTTGTGAACATTACTCATTTATTTCTTGTCTTGAGCCAAAACATGTAAATGAAGCTCTTAGTGATCCAGATTAGATAAATGCTATGCATGAAGAGCTCAACAACTTTGCAAGAAATAAGGTGTGGACTTTGGTTGAAAGACCTAGAGACCACAATGTCATAGGGACAAAGTGGGTTTTTAGGAACAAGGTGAGAACGGGTTGGTGGTGAGAAATAAGGCAAGATTGGTGGCTCAAGGTTTCACACAAGTTGAAGGTTTGGAGTTTGGTGAAACCTTTGCCCCCGTGGCAAGGCTTAAAGCCATTCGCATCCTACTTTCATTTGCATCATGCTTTGATATAAAACTCTTTCAAATGGATGTGAAAAGTGCTTTTCTAAATGGTGAAATTGCCGAACTTGTCTTTGTTGAGCAACCTCCCGGTTTTGAAGATCCTAAAAATCCTAACCATGTTTATAAACTCTCAAAAGCTCTTTATGGTTTAAAACAAGCTCCTAGAGCTTGGTATGAAAGATTGAGAAATTTTCTTTTGTCAAAGGGTTTTTAAAATTGGAAAAGTTGACACTACCCTTTTCACAAAAATCATTGGTGAAGATTTCTTTGTGTGTCAAATTTATGTTGATGATATCATATTCGGTTCTACTAATGAGGAATTTTGCAAAGACTTTGATGATATGATGTCTAGGGAGTTTGAGATGTCCATGATTGGAGATTTGAGCTTCTTCCTTGGACTTTAAATCAAGCAACTCAAGGATGAGACGTTCGTGAGCCAAACCAAGTACATCAAGGATCTACTCAAGAGGTTTGGCTTGGAGGATACGAAGCCCATCAAGACACCTATGGCAATCAACGGGCATCTCGACCTTGATGAGGGAGGTAAACCGGTGGATTTAAAGCTTTATCGTTCTATGACAGGTAGCTTGCTTTACTTTACCGCATTTAGGCCGGATATCATGTTTAGTGTTTGCATGTGTGCACGGTTTCAAGCTGCTCCTAAGGAGTGTCACCTAGCGGCCGTGAAAAGGATTCTAAGATATTTAAAGCATTCCTCAAGTATTGGCTTGTGGTACCCCAAAGGTGCTAAGTTTAAGCTAGTTGGCTATTCCGATTCGGATTATGCCGGGTGCAAAGTGGATAGAAAGAGCACATCCGGTAGTTGCCAAACGCTTGGTAGATCCCTTGTGTCATGGTCATTCAAGAAATAAAACTCCGTAGCCCTTTCTACCGCCGAGGCGGAATATGTTTCGGCGGGTAGTTGTTGTGCCTAATTGCTTTGGATGAAACAAAGGATGTTGGACTATGGCATAACTTTCACCAAAACCCCACTCCTATGTGACAATGATAGTGTCATAAAGATAGCTAACAACCCGGTCCAACACTCTAGAACCAAGTATATTGACATTCATCACCACTTCCTAAGAGACCATGTTGCCAAGAGTGACATAGTTATTATCCACATAAGAACCAAAGATTAACTAGCCGACATCTTTACCAAGCCTCTTGATGAAACCCGCTTTTGCAAATTGAGGAATGAGTTAAATGTCATAGATTTCTTTAATGTTGCTTGAGATGGTGCACCATAGTTGCTTCTTGTGCATATTGTATATTTGCTCTCATTTGCTCTTATGCTTTGGATTTATTACCATTTGGCTCTTCTTTGTGAAAATGGAGCATGTCACATTAAGGGGGAGTTTTGGACTCTTTCATGTGCTCTACTTCTCTTTGTGTGTGAGTAAATCAACTAGAAGTGCTAGAAGTATTTTCAAAATGCCCGAGTCAACATAAGTCAAAACTTTTGAAAAATCAAAGTAATTTGAAAACTATCTCTTGGAAAATGTTTCAAAAGGTTCCCTATATGTTTTCCAAGCCTCACATTGCAAGAAAATTGAAGTTTGAATGAAAATGCTCTTTTGGCCCTCTTTTGGAGAAACTAGATTCTTAGTTTAGGCCAAAATGTGATTTATCTCCAAAATAAGTTTGAGAAAGATATTGAGAAAATGGTTAAACAAAGTTGGTAGAGAAGACAATTTCAAATGTTTTTGGTATTCAAATCTATTTCAAAAACCAAAGTATTTAAAAGTTGTTTGAAAATCAAATTGGCCCAAAAACCTCTATAGACCATAATAGGTCACCTCCTAGCACTTAAGTGAGTTAAGTTGTAAATATTCACAATGTTTCAAATATTGTGAATGATTGGCAAAATTTCAACTCATACATTTCAAAATGCTCCAAAAACAATTTTATGTTTGATTTTTTTTTGTGTGGGGTAGTCGATTGTGAAAGGGCTGTGCACAGTCGGCTAGGGCAGACGCTCTGACCGGCCTAAAAGCCGCAGTCTGACCAGACACTTAGGTATGGTCTAACCGGCCGAACAGGTGGGCCCGAGTCTTGCTTCCTTTCTTCTCCTACCCGCACCTAACTCTCCCCATTCAGTCTTCTTCCCCAACCCAACCCGAAAACTCTCTCTCTCTCCTCTCCAAAACCCTAGCCACCTCTCTAAACCAAATCCCTCCGGTTCAACCGTCAAAATCACTCCGGTTACACCATAAGTGATTCTCCTCTGCTTCCTCTCTCTATTCCATGGATTATTTCGTGTTTTTGTTGATTTTGTGATCCATGGCATGGAACCCTAGGTGAAGGAAGAGGTGTCTTCGATTTGCACCAATAGAGGGTAGTTTCTGGGTGTGATTCAACCCCTTTCAACCGGTAAATCTCTCTCTCTCTTGTGATTAACTTCGAATCGATCTATTTCATCTTAGGGCTAAGGGTAGTTTGTTCAAATCTTGATGAAATAGACCCACCCCTTGTTGCTCATGTTCCTCAACTTGTGCAATATTGGTTTAGCAAGTTTTTAGAATCATTTGAGTAGTGGTGGTCATGTGTTGCAATTTGTGCTCTGTCAGCGGCGGTCTGACCGGGACATGCGGCGGTCTGACCATGGCTATGTCGCCGGTCAGACCGGTCGTATGTTGGCGGTCTGACCGGCCCTGTGCCGCCGGTCTGACCGGCCTATAGGCCGCGGTCTGACCGACCCTGACAGAGACATTGCCCATCTCTCCAACAAAATTCAAATTTGCTCTAAATTTTTGCTAATACTCCACTCCTTGCTCCTTCTTGACAGTGATGGCTCATCGCACTCGCCGTGGTCGTCAAGCCGCCGTGCAAGAATCAGAGAGTGAGCAAGAGGAGTCCAGTGCCGAGAGTTATGCTCAAAGTGAGGAAGAAGAAGAAGAGGTTGAAGGGGCTGAAGTGGATGAAGAAAATGACGATGATGATTGTCACACCCCGAAGTTTGCTTTCCAGGTTAAAATTCGTGAAATAAATTGTGTAAAATAAATTTTCCTTTTTAACCTAGAGCAAAGTTCTAATTTAAAAATATATTAAATCAAGTGAAAATGGCATGGTGGGATTTTTCTGGAGTTCCCCATGTTAAAATACATTAACAGGATTTTTAGTGGAATTTTCAGAGCCCTAGAAATAATTTTAATAAATTAAAAACCTCTATCGCAATAAATAAATCCCTGGGAAATCCTTTTTTCTTTTTCTTTTTCCTCCTTATTGGGCCGTCGGCCCACCTTCCTCCCCCTCCCGGGCCGGCCCAAGGCCGCCCGCTGCTGCCCTGCCGCCTCTTCCTCTCCCTCTCGGGCCGGCCTAAGGCCGCCCGAAGTCCGCGCCGCCTCCCTCCTCCTCTTGGGCCGCTGACGTGTGGAGCCGCCGCCCAGGCCGTCTCTCCCGCGGCCGGCCGCCGCCGCCCCACGCCGCCCGCTTTCCCCGCGCCCCCGCGCCCGCAACCGCCGCTCGCGCCACCTCCCCACGTCGCCCGCGCCGCGCGCGCCCGTTTCCCCCACTCCGCACCCCTTCCCCGCGTCGTAGAGGCCGGAATTCGCGGCCGAATCCCGCCCTCTCTCCCCTCTCCCACGCCGAACTCCGACGAGGAATTCGGAGCTCTCGGCTGAGCCCTAGCCCCGGCCCTCCTATAAATCCACCGCCCCGCGCTCCCCTCTCCTTTTTTCCCTTAACGCCGCCGCCTCCCGTGAGCCCTAGCGCCGCGACCGCCATCGTCTTCCACCCATCCGGTGAGCGCCGCCTCCTCCCTCTCTCTCTCCTCTCGGCCGCCGCCCGCGCGCGCCCCGCGCGGCCGCCGCTCGCGCGCGCCTGCCCGCCGCGTCCGGCCGCCACCCGCGCCGGCTGCCGTGCGCGCCGCCGCGCCATGGCTGCGCCATGGTCGCGGTTGGTGCCGCGTGGCCACCGCGTCGGCGCTGCGCGCGCGCCGTATGGTCACCGCGTCGTCCCACTGCCCGCCGCATGGTTGCCGCGTGCCCGCCGCGTCAGCGCCATGCGTGCGCCGCGTGGCCATCGAGTCGGTGCCACGTTGGTGCCACGTGGTGCGCCGCCTGTCGCTGGCCGGTGGACCGAGTTCACCGTGGACCGGGATCCCCGTGCCACCGACAGGTAGGGCCCACCTGTCGGCCACGCCGCTGCCCTCCTGACATCAGCCCTAGCTCCGCTGAAGTCAGCCCTGGCATCAGTGACGTCAGCCCTAGGGTTTATTGCGCAATAATTGAATAAGGACTTTTCTGTTTATAGTAAAAACACAGTTAATCTTCTAAAATTCATAACTAATTCATCCGGACTCCGTTTGAGTCCATTCAAGTTGCAGAAAATTCATAAAAAAATCTAAAATCCATTAAAAATGGTTTTGTTCTCTGTTTCAGTAGACTTATAGCTTGTTTGCTTGTGTGTTTTATTTGTCGCTTAGATTCCGGTAATTC
Organism: Oryza officinalis; assembly: GCA_008326285.1. Lineage (NCBI taxonomy): Eukaryota > Viridiplantae > Streptophyta > Magnoliopsida > Poales > Poaceae > Oryza > Oryza officinalis. The sequence continues at coordinate 39,044,262 of BDMV01000007.1, forward strand.
TGACTCTCCGGTTTACTTCGAGGTCATTGCCGAGATCGATTCAGCGCAGGAGCAAGGCAAGTCATGCTTATTCATTTGATCATATTGTACCTAAATTGCGAATGTCTTATTTTTCTCTAAATATTGCATTGTTTTTATAATGTCATTTATGGGCTTATTTACCTATTATACTCAGCCATATATTTCAATTATCGTATTCCTTTGATAGCTTGGGAAGTAATTTGAGTAGTCGCTAGGATAGAACTTGCTTAGCCCTGCTTGGAAACATTAGCTCACTAATGGGATAACTAATGCTTCAATATTACTTAATGATACTTAATGATTGGTTATTTAATATTGACTCACGATGGTTAATCGTGAAGGATTAAATAAATGTTTCAACTAAAATCCTGAATAATGGTGGGTTGTGAGCATATGGTTTTGATGGTCGTGCTCATGACAGTTAAAGTCCGGTTCACGGGAAACCCTGTAAGAATTATCGTACTTTCCACAAGCCAGCATGGGTAATGGCTGGATTTGTAGTATGGCTTTTTCCTAGTCGACGCACCCAGGCGAGGGTGGGCGTGATGGAGTTGGGTCGGCGGGGGTGTACTCGTTGATCAGCTGCCGGATTCCCTAGGCACGAGAGGGGGCTGCCTGCCTTGGTGTAAAGGTGGGGGCGAAACCTGAGGTGTGGTGTGCTTGGTTAGGAAGGGTTGTGCGAAGGGTCCTATTGCAGTTCCTTTCCGGTGTACCGTGGTGGTATGTCGGTGCATGGTAACGTGTTGTGAGACTGTGTCTTGTGGGTACAGTTGTACACCTCTGATCAGAGTAGAACTATTCGAATAGCCTTGCTCGCGGTTATGGGCAATCAACCAGATTCACCGTGATTAGTTACAATTTTTAATAATTTGACTTAATGGAATTGGTGTAGTTCAGGTGGTGGTTTGGGCCTGTCGCAACGTGGTGTAGCGTTGGACAGTGATGGTTCAATTTTGATTAATTAACTCAACTGTTTTATCGCATTCAACTATTGTCTTTAAATGCGTATTTTATGCAAATAAACCTCTTCAGACTCCTTTGTTATTACTTGCATCATTATTCCCTTTCCGGTATGACTTGTTGAGTACAGTAGGTAGTACTCAGTCTTGCTTCATTTTTCCCCCACATCAGAGTTGAAGTACGGGTCAGATGAAGACTTTTCAGAAGAGTAGGCTTGTGGCTACCGTCGAGGATGCCCGTGGAATGGAGTTGCCACGCTGCGAGCATCTAGTTAACTAGAATAGCTTGTTTATTTCTTTTTCCGCTGTGTTTATGTAAGAGATTTTTATGGTGTTTGTAAGACGTGGATTTGTATGGCAACTTTGTCGTTTGTGTACCATGGCTAGTCCTGGACAGGGATTTTAATACACATTCTGCTTGGAATTCGGGTTAGCGAATTTCTGGGCGTGACAATGATGATGATGGCAGTGATGATGGGGAGGATGATGAGGGACCTCTTGACCCTTCCATTTAGTTTGTGCTCAACATGAGGAATACCACTCAGTATCAAATCCTTCGCCATCATGATCAATTCCGAAGGCCCAAAGACACTCATGATCAGAGGTTCCACACTCAGTTTCAGAAGTCTGTCTTTGAGCAGGTCTATGCAAGAAAAGCTTTTGCTGAGCACAAGTGGATCAGTTGGAGGAACATCAATTAGACTCCTGAGTTTAAGGACTTACAGAGGATGTTCAAGGCAGTGGGAATTGACCGGATCGTGACATTAAGGCAAGATTATGATGAGGAGATGATCCGATAGTTTTATGCCACAGTTTGGGTCTCAGGGTCTTATGATGCTATGAAGTGGATGTCAGGGACTATGCAATGCTCTATCACTCGGCGTGAGTTCAAGGATCTATTGAACATCCGGTTCAATAATGGTGATGATCTCCATGATGAGCTCAACCACAACCCACTCACCATTGATGACCTTGCACAGTTCTATGAGGATGGGGGGAGGCACACCTATGGGAAGGTGGCGGGTTTGAGGACCATCCCAAGCATGGTCAACCGCATTGTGAGAGCCACTATCCTCCCTAGCTGTGGGAACAATGATGACATCCGAGGAGTTGCATGGCATGTGATTGATGCCATTTTGGAGAGACGTCGCTTTGATGTCATAAATCTCATGATGCAAGAGATAGCCATCTCTAAGGGGACTTTTGGACAAGGGATATACTATGCACCATACATCATGAGATTGATCCAAAATAAGTTTGGAAATGTTGGAAACAACTTGAAGGAGCACAAGCAATACAAGCCATGGCTCCAACTTTCAACTCCTAGAGCCCCTAGAGTGCGTCAACCCACATTTGATCAAGGCGCAAGCTCTAGTGCGGCACCACCTCCTCCTTCTCCTCATAGGTTTGATCCAAATGCTTTTTTCAATCCTCAATATGCCTACTTTGGGATGCAACCTCATGAGTACTTCAACCCGGTGCTTGGGGCTATAAATACCCTAAGTGATAACATTTCAAGGTTAAGCACCGGGCAAGAAGCCATGTATGAGGATGTGCGACGCTTGAGAACGGATATTGGGGGGTTGAATGCAACGGTTGGAAGGTTGAACACTCGAGTTGGTGCTTTGTATCAACGAGTTCAAATTTTGGAGAGCACCCATGCTTTTGTCTACCACCGTCGCCGTGACTTTCATCACCCATCCTCTTCGGCTCGTCCTCCTTCTCCTCCACAAGAATGAAGGTCTTTTTGGTGCTTGATGCCAAAAGGGGGAGAAGAATATCTTCTAGGATGTTTTTATCTTTGGGATGGGACTAGTAGTAGTGAGGTTAGTTACCTCCTATCTAGTAGGCTAAGATGGTTAGGCTATATATTATGTATGGGTATGGGCTATTACTCTATCTTGTGTGTTTTTTATCGTTTTATTGAACTTGTGTGTTATTTGGACCCGTCGTGGTCTTGTAATAGCCTAAGTTACTTTTGTGAGCCCTTAAGGATGTTTATGTGAGACTTGTGGTGAACTTGTGCTATGATGGATGGTGGATGTCATATTGATATATTTGTGACCATCTTATGCAATTGATTGAACTATACGTGTTCACCTTGGATAGTGCATTTGCTCCATATGTGTTCATTGTCATTGATATGCACATGTTTAGGGGGAGCTTTTTCCTTTCATTGCAAATTGTATCCATGCATTTCATTGTGATTATATTTGTTTGAGATGTTTGTCATCAATTACCAAAAAGGGGGAGATTGAAGCATCTAGGCCCCCGTTGTTTGTTTTGGTAATTAATGACAAGCGCTAATTGTGGACTAACTATGTCTTTGAGTTGTATTTGTTGAGTTAAGACCACGTGATATATATGCATGAATGTTTCCCAAAGGATTAAAATTGATGGCGCAAAGCAAAAGAAAAAGAAGATGGAAAACTATGTTTTTATTTTAAATTGATCGAGGAGTTGGGTGATCAAATATTTGCTAGTTTAATTATAGCTTTGCCGTACTATCAAGAGGGGTAATGACCTAGACAAAGAGATGATCAAAATGCCACACTAGAGGACCCTGAGCCGGTCTGATCGAAGTTCCTTGGCCAGTCTGACCGGCGCCATGTGGCCGGCTGTGTGTTGGTGGTGGCGCTCTGGGGTGAAAAATCCGAGCCGCCAGAGCCATAACCAGTCAGACCGAGCCGAGGCCGGTCTGACCGGCCGTCCTTCTACGGTCTGACTGGCCAATTCATTTTTGCTCCATGATTGTCCTGTAATGACTAGTTTTCTAGCCGTTACAAAGTAGTCCGGTCTGACCGGCCACATAACGGCGGTCTGACCGGCAGTGCACTAAGTTGGGGATTTTGACCTCCAACGGCTAGCTTTTTGTGGGGTGGGGTATAAATACCCCCCACCAGCAGCAAGGGCTTCTTCTTGGCACTAGCTTCATTTGCATACACCCCTTGCATCTCTCCCACACTCACTTGAGCTTGTGTTCATCCATTTAGTGTGTTTAAGGGATTGTTGAGCCAAGAGTCAAGTGCATTGCTTCATTGTAGAGCTAGTGTGGCACTTGATCATCTCCAAGCCGCGTCATTGCTTATTACTCTTGGAGGTTGCCGCCTCCTAGACGGCTTGTGAAGGAGTGCCCGGTGACCTCTCCAAGGAGATTGTGGAGGAGGCCCGGTGGCGATTGTGAGTGATTTGGAGTTCACCACCTTCGGAGTGAAGGAAGAACTACCCTAGTGATCGAGGCTTGGGTAGTCCTCTCTGTGGGCCGGTTCCCACCTTGCCCACCCCTTGACGAAGGGGGCGTGCGGTGGCCTCGTGGTTGAGCGGTGGAGTTGGGCTCGCCTCAATGGGGATTAGGAAATTGACGAGTTTCCGAAACTCAGTGAAAAATTCCTTGTCTCTTATCTCATTTATTTGTTGCATTTACATTTGTGCAATTTACATTCATAGAGACATATTTGAGTCCGTATCACCGTAGGTTTGCAAAACTTAACTTAGTTGCTTAGTCAACCTTGCACCTCACCTTGCCTAGCAAGCTAATTTTGTTTAAGTGCCATTTAGTTTTAAATCGCCTATTCACCCCCCTCTAGTCGACATCTCGATCCTACAGATAACCCCAATCCAACGTCAGTAGAGCAGATGGTGCTTAGAGACATACGAGATATACTTCATTCTATGGGAAAGAATATCACAGACTATAGACTTCCTGAGCTGAATGATACATGTCATTTTTTATAGTATTGTGTTCTATAATTGTTGAACTTAATTATCTTATTTTTTATCATCAATAAATTCCTGACGCATGTTTTGCTTTCGTCAACTAGATGATTTTTCCAACGACATAGCAATAGAAGTCAGAGAGGAGCAGTCTATGCCAATAGACCCAAAGCATATAGATATATACAAATCTCTTAACGATGAGCAACGTGCAACGATGAGCAAAGTTTGATGGCATCATACATCATGTGATTAAGAAGAAGAATCAGGTATTTTTCGTTGATGGTACAAGTGGCACTGGAAAAACATTCCTTTACAAGACACTTCTTGATAGGGTGCGATCCAATAGCCATTGCAACCGCGACATCTGGTATCGCAGCATCAATATTGCTCGGAGGATGCACCGCACACTCGAGGTTTAAAATTCCAATCAAGCTTGCTCACAATAGCATGTGTAACTTCACAAAGTAGAGTGGCATCGCAGAGCTACTTCGCAGGGCATCCTTGATTATTTAGGCTGAAATTGCCATGACAAAGCGTCAGGCAGTTGAGACTCTTGATAAATCCCTTCAAAATATTATGGACTGTTCATTGCCATTTGGAGAAAAGGTCATTGTATTTGGTGGTGATTTCAGACAAGTTCTTCCCGTGGTGACACGTGGGACAAGGGCACAGATAACTAATGCTACCTTACAAAGATCTTATTTATGGAAAAATATAAGGAAGATACGTCTTTCGCGTAACATGAGGGCTCAATCTGACCCGTGGTTTTCAGATTATCTACTTAGGATTGGAAATGGGACGGAAAACACGATCAGAGATTATTACGTCCATTTGCTTGATGAAATTGTCATTGGTTATGCAGACATTGAAGATTTAGTGAACACACTGATTGAATATATGTTCGCCTCGCTTGATGATGAGAGAGATACGACCTTACGACCTCCGTAGAATATATGAGCACACGGGCCATTCTCTCAACAAAAAATGATTTCGTGGATAAGCTGAACACGAAGATGATTGACAGGTTTCCTGGCAAGGAAAAGATTTATCACAGCTTTGATTCTGTCGATGATAATCCCCAAAATAGCTACTCTTTGGACTTTCTAAACACGATCACTCCAAACGGCCTCCCTTCACATGAGCTGAAAGTTAAGGTCAACTGCCTTGTTATTTTCCTCCGCAACCTTGATCCCAACAATGGACTATGCAACAGAACAAGACTAATGATCAGGGAATTTCAAGATAATGTAATTCATGCTGAGATTGTTGGTGGATAGCATGCCAACAAAAGGGTGTTCATCCCATGGATCCCTTTGTCTCCCTCCGACGATATATCTCTTCCTTTCAAATTCAAGAGAAAGTAATTTCTAATACATCTCAGTTTCGCAATGACCATTAATAAATCACAAGGACAAACCATCCCAAATGTTGGGATCTATCTTTCATAGCCCATTTTTTCACATGATCAGCTATATGTTGCATTGTCAAGGGGTGTGTCAAGGCAAACAACAAGGATTTTGGCAAAGCCAAAGAAATAAGTTGATCCCATAGGGAAGAACACTAGAAATATTGTGTATAAAGACGTTATTGACTGGTGAGCAAAGCTAGGTTCGCATGATCAAAATTAATTCGAAAACATATTCTAGAAGATAGTAAATTACTGATCGAAATGTTACTCACCATCGTCCTCTTGTTTTGTACAGCACGCCATCATCATTCAGGTGGAATATTGTGTGATTATCTTCTCTATACTATTGCGTTCTACATGCACCGGGCTAATAACATAACTATATGTTAACACTTGTGTCTTTCTAAATATGTACTTTTGACATCGATAAATTTTAGTAGTCGTTCCATATAGATCTTGAAAGAAAACGTTAACGAGATGACCAACAATTGTTATATTGTTATACGTTGTGAAACTATTACTTTGATATTTGTATCATATCAAACTATTATTTTGGTTTATATTCACGCCCTCATGCTATGTCCTCAATGAGCTGCGGCCGGCTTGTGTCTTGTGTGACAAATAGAATTGCACTGTAGCGTTTAGCACAAACATATTACTAGTCTCTCCCAATTTAACAATGGTAACAGTTGCCGCATAAAAATCCTTATTAGAGCGTGGGTTTGCATGCAAGCTTGAAAGAATGAACAGGCATGCATGCAACCTTGTTGTTTAATTTGAGGATTAATTACTGATCATAGACTGTATGTGCTTGTGCTGTTCAATCAAATAGAGAAGGAGAAGAAAGAAATAAGATGATGTTCATGCCTACTGGCCGGTGGAATAATTTGGAATAATAGAAAGAATTTAAAAAGCATGATTTGTCTGAGAAACAAATGGTTATGTGTGCCTCTAGTGTTTTAGTGAAAAATGCTTCATATGAATGGAAACATCTTTGTAGGCATAACAAAATACCAAAATTTTGAAAAGACCTGAAACGATATTTGAGAGATATCTATGTTCCCATGTATTATGCTGACATTCTGCTCAACAAACTGCAATGTTTAAAACAAGATACCAGAACTGTTATTTCATACTATCATGATATGCATGCTTGTTTATTATGTTGTGGTTTAGATGAATGCAAAGAAGCTACAGAATTGAGGTTTTTACGTGGGCTTAACAAAGAATTCAGGACATGCTTGTTTGTCAAAGTTATAGATCTCTTTCCCATTTGTTACAACTTGCTTGCAACGTTGAAAGTCAAATAGAGGAGAACATGAAAAAACAACACGCTATGTTTTTGTCTCTATTACTAACCATTTGTCGGAAGTGCACAATCACGAAAAGACGGAGAGACACATGAATGAGCCGCCATTCCCATTGTTTACACTCAAATTCGATGCACCTCCATCATCTGAAGAGAGCATCAAAGGTAAACTAAATGGTGCTGAAATTAATCAAGGTGAGTGTGCAGCTAACGAATTGAATATGTTCACTTTTCATGCTATAGTAGAGCAAACATTAGTGGAACCAATTGTCGAGATGCCATTATCACAAATTGATTTATTTGCTGTTTCTTGTGATAAAGAACAGTTGTGTGATAATGCTTCACTTATATTCATGCCACAACTAGTGAATGAACATGCTATTTCTAGTGTTAGTTCTTTATGTGTTAATTTTAAGCATGTTGTTCACATTACTAATGAAGTAGAGGAACGTGAATTCATATCTTCTTTAAATACAATGGGCTATGTTCTGTTTGATGATTTTTGTGAGCTCGATAATTTGAAGAAGAAATTATTTGCTAAGTTTGAGTTGTCATGTTCAAGTAATGCTATTTTTCATATCTTTGACAAATATAACGATAGAGAAATATATTTGGTGCATAGAGTTTACATCTGTTTAGATTTAGAAACTCCCGTAGATGTGGATAAAAATTGCAAGCTAGAGAGACATGTTATTGCTAATCATATTATGTCGAGTTTCTCTTGTTTTGATTGGAAGAAACAGGTTGTTCTAAATGGACTACGTGAAGAGCACCATATGGAAAAACCGATGACGGTTTTCCGTAAAGAAGGGGAGGATGATGTGACCATGGCTACCATTGATACAACCATTGCTCACATGAAGATCAAGTTACCCAAGTACTGGATTTTAATTCGGCCACCTGCTACAATGCTGACTTCAAACGGCCGCCAAATATGCATATGAGCTCCGTTTTAGGCCCATGAGTACTTGATGGAAAGCTCTCAGAGTCCTCTTTCCAATGGATCCAGGCTCATCTTCAAATTCCTTCTCAGTCATTCGCAATCACAAATTGCTTTTATCTTGTTCTTGCTTGTTTCTTCGATTTGCTTGCAGGAATAAGGTTGATTTGCACCGGCAAGATCAACAACCCACGGAGAAGTGTATCGATCGCTAAGGCGCAACACAACAACATCTTGTACGGTTGTAGTCGGATCGTCAACGTTTCTCCCAAATCGTAGTTATCATCAACTCACCGAAAGATCGGGATAACCAGATCCCTGAGCGTATTGAGTGGAGTTCAGGGTTTATCAAGTGGTATCAGAGCAGCTCAGGGTTTATCACATGTTAGTGTCACATTTTCTTCTTCCTTCCCCTTTCTTCTCTCATTCTTTCTCCCCACTTCTTTCTGCTACCACGGCAAGAGGCTGGTCGGCCTAGACAAAGGCGCAAGCATCAAAGAAGGCGGTAGAGCGGTGGCGCTCAGGCGCAGGAGCAGCGCGGACGTCGCCCGATGCGCGGCCATGCTGAGAGCCGTCGCCGCTTGTTAATGGCATATTTTCGTAATCTACTCGAAAAGGAAAGAGAAAACCGATGCAGAGAAGAAGGGCTAAGTTGGAGTCGGACCAAGTCTTGTATCGGACTCGGTAAGCGTATCAGACTGGAGACTGTGTTAGCAAGAAGGGTGTATCGGCCAATACGGATTCAACGTGTTTGTTGGCCGACAGAGATAGAAAGTTAATAGAGTTAGCATGAGTTTGATTTGGGCTCAGGATAAGCTTCAAGGAGGCTGCCAAATAGAGATAAGGCTCGGTTTTAGGCAATTGTATCTTGTAAATCAAGTAGGTTTAGATCTAATCTGTGACAAGAGTCTGCCGCAAAGACTTGTTTGTTAAGTTGTAGATAAGATCATATCCTATCTGGACAATGTTGTAATCTCGGGTATAAATATCCCGGTAGTTTGTACATAGAAACTCTCTCACAATCAATCAAACACAAATCAATCTACTTTCGGCGCATCGCCAACCCTCGCAAGAGGTTAAATTCTAGCGAGTTCTTGCTTCCCCAGAGCAGAGGTAAGAACTCGTACCCGATGATCTGCATCGTCGGGGCTAACGTGTCGCTTTAGGCACGTTAAGCCTCAATGATGTGATCGTTGTTTATCATGTTTTGGATGATTTTGATAAGTGTGTTGATTATGTTTCGCCAGCGATCTACTCGTTTTAGGGTTTATTGCCGACGGCAGTTTAATCATTATGCTTAGCTAAATCCTTCAATACATTATTATCCCCAAAAGTGATCGACAACTTGATTCTCTTTGTGTTAAGTCTCAATTCACACTCTGAGCTGCTATCGACCTTAGTCCTGTTTTGAGATCTAACCCAAAGCCTGTTTTCGATTGTAATTAAGGATAGTACTGGGGTTTCAGCCAGTCTTATCTAATACATGTGATTACCATAATGTTTTTATATGTATTTGCCATCTACATGAATGAATCGATGAATATAAATGTATCTATCATAGATTACTCTTTAGGGTTTGTCTGTGATCAATATATTGATATTGGTCGATTGGTTCATATAGGTTCACACTAGAGTGTTAGCTAGTGTATTTATGTCTTTTATCCCTCATCGGCCGATACCATTAATTGACATTAACATGTTGATGGAGGCCAATGAGGTTAGATTTATATTTTAGTCTTACTTTCATAATTACAAGTAAGCCGATATAGCTTTGCCTTATCGGCTGGGTCACGACAATGCGACATCGGCCTATCGGCCGATCGGCCATTGTTTTCTAACATGGTTTACCTGTTTATCTTGTTAATTGTAGATCAAATCAACTGGCACGCCCTACACGCATCTAGGCAAGCCATTGGACCTGCACTGGAGCTAAGCAGATCTCCCAGGCCGCCGTGGAAACGTGGAACCCGTTTCGTTGCAAGGCGGGTCTAAATTCTACGCCAACACCGCCGCTGTGGAAATGGCCGGGGATGTAGAGCAGAGTGCCGCCGCCTTGGTCTGGGTGTGCGAGACGAGACAAAGGAATGGATATTACGACCAATGTAGGAGGAAGCACTCTGCGGTCCGCGCGCGAGTATGTGTTGAATTATCTTGTCGCAGGTACAAGAGTGTTGGGTAGTCATCCACCATAGGCAATGCCCCGCCTCCCCCAATGCAGCCTCGAGGCTGAGCGACAGCGGGGCAGACCTGACGCGTAGCAGCGGCACGGCCTCGTCTGGTCAGCAAGAGACCCTGAACGTGGCGGGAAGAGGAGCAAGGCGACGGCCGGCAGGGGAGAATTAAGGCGACAGCGACGGCTGCACCAGCTGCATCAAGATCGTGTCCTCTCTCTTCCTCGTCCCCTTCGCACACTCCTCCACCATGGACGGCGACATCTCCATCGGCCGTTCTCCCCAAGTAAGAACCGACCGAGGAATCCATCGCGGATCACGCTCCTATCTCCCGCCACGATCGGCGGTAGGACTTGAATCAGACCCGCCGACGCTATCATGTTGCTCGAGCACCGTCACGTCGGTGCCCTCTCGTAGCTTGGCTCCTCTCCCCGCCGGCCACCGCCCACAACCCTAGAGAAAAAGAGGAGAAAAAGAGAAAAGAAAGAGGAGAGAAGAAAATGTGACACTGACATTTGGGTCCCACATGCTGAGTCAGCCGATTGGATTGGGTCAAAACGCCACATTAATGAAGTGAATTTTTTACAATTTGGTCCTTTATAAAAACTTATTTTATAAATAGACCCTTGAAAAAACTTATCTCGGAAATGATCCTTTTTGAGGCGCCAGAGTGACTGGCACCGTAGTTCAATGGGACGGCGCCAGCATCCCTAGTGTCGTCCCCCTGCCACCGTGGCACACCCGGCATTGACGTGACCAAAGGAGGGCGCCAGCTATGCTAGCGCCATTCGCCCTCCTAAATCTTCCTCTTTTTTCTCTCTCTAGTGTAGAGGAAAGATATGCAACTTTTTTATTTTTATTTTATTTATTTTATATTTTTTCACACATAGGAGCACGCAGAAACCAACCACAGAAAATTTTAGCTCAAATGGACGAAATATGTGGCTCAAAAACACAATCTTGCAAGCGGAATTTCAAGATTTTGAATTCGCTGAACACAGGGGAGCAACGGATGTAACTTTTTCTGTAAATGTTCGTGGATGTATTATATGCCTGATTCTGAATCCGTCGAGAAAAGATATGACTGTTTTATGAAAGGAAACCCGAGTTATGGTTGTTTTGGCAGCAGACTCAGGCAATCGGATTCCAAGGAAGAAACAGATCTTGCACAAACGAAAAGAGATTTGGTGGGTGGCAGCGATGGTGGTGAAGGCGGTGATAGTGGTGATGGCGGCAAAGAACTTAAAAATCTAAACAATGGAACGCTAAGACTAGCAACTCGACACAACGATGTAACAGAAAACTCAACAAGCCATAACAGTAAAAAAAGGTTTATAGGACAACGGAAAACTAATCTATTAATTTTTTTTTGTTTTTTTAGACTATAAGAAAAACAAAAACAACGAAGCATATGAAGTCTCTCACCGATAAACCTTGAGTGGATTTGAGAAGGAGAGAGCAGAGAGAGCAAGAACGACGCTCGGGCTCAGGCTGAAAGAAGGGACGAATGGGTGGGGGAGAGGAAGGGGGTGGAGCCCACGTGGTTAAGTGCTGGGCATCACCTAGTGGAGCGCGCCAGCGATGATGGCGCCGTGGTGAGGAGGGTGGTGCCAGCAGTGCTGGCGCCCTCCTGCTGCCATGTCAGCGTCGGACCGCCGGGTTTGCCACGGTGGCAAGGGGACGGCGCTAGGGATGTTGGCGCCGTCCAGTTGAACCATGGCGCCAGCCACTCTGGCGCCCCAAAAAGGACCATTTCTGGGATAAGTTTTTTAAGGATCTATTTATAAAATAAGTTTTTGTAAAGGATCAAATTATAAAAAATTCAGCGTTAACGAAATCGCCCTACAAAACTACTAAGGTAGTCAAATTACATTGGTTTAGGGGTGTCATTCCATTCCACCTGTGGTTTTCATGTTAAGAGGTATGAATTATTTGGCCCACTTTTTGAGGGACTCAAAGTGGACGTTTCCTTTGCTTAGGGTCTGTTCGGCAGCCGTAGTTCCAAACGCGCACAGTAAACACGGAAAACGGAGCGGTCATTAGCGCGTGATTAATTAAGTATTAGCTAAATTTTTTTTCAAAAATGGATTAATTTGATTTTTTTAAGCAACTTTTGTATAGAAACTTTTTGCAAAAAAGTTCACCGTGTAGTAGTTTGAAAAGCGTGCGCGAGAGGAAAAACACTGTGCGGCACTGTGCGCGTTTGGAAAGCTCCTTGCCGAACAAAGCCTTAATCCTCTATAGGACACAACATTTCTATTGCGTCCCTAAAGTTTTTCAATTTTCTTTGTTTCGAATCCTACCTCCGCCAACCGATCTGCCCGTCTCCCCCCGCCGCCGCCGCCGCCTCCGGCAGGAGGCCCAATCGCCGGATCCGCCCGCGCCGGATGCTCCTCCGCCGCGCCATCGCCGCCGCAGCGCAGCGCTCCTCCCGATTATCGCACTCGCGACCCCTCCTGCGGCGCGTGGGCACTGTCTGCTCTAGCCGCACCACCATCACCACCGCCTCCTCCCCACGTCGTCTCGGTCGCCGCCACTCGCCGACGGCTGACAACGACGCCCTCACAACCACCGCCGCACCCCGCCCGTTCCCGGACTACTCCCCGCCCCGCCCCGACTCGCCGGTCGACGACGACCTCGCGCGCCGCCTCGCCGCCGCCGTCCTCTCCTCCCACAAACCCGCCTCTCTCCCTCCCCTCCCCTTCCTCCCTCTCCTCCGCCCACTTCACCTCCTCCTCGCGCTCCCCCTGCTCGCCTCGCACCCACACCTCCCCACCATCCTTCTGCCGCTCCTCCTCCTCTTTCCCTCCGGGCCTCGCCCGCATCCTCACCTGCTCCGGTCCTTCGCGGTCGCCGCGCACCTTGCCGTTCGCGATCCCGGCGCCGCCCGGGCCATCCTTGTTCGCGCCCTTTGCTTCCCGTCCCCTCATCGGCATTTCGTCGAGCAGTTCATCTCCACCTATAAGGCCTTCTCCTCCGACCCTGTCTCGTTCGAGCTCCTCCTCCTGTGCCTCCCCTCCGCGCCCCTCCTCCGCCGCCTCCGCCAGTACGGCGTCTCTCCCTCGTCGGAGTCCTGTAACGCGGTGCTCTGTCGCCTCCCGCTTGATGAAGCCGTTCGGTTGTTTCAAGAACTGCCGGAGAAGAACACCTGCTCGTACAATATACTACTCAAGGCGCTGTGCACCGCTGGCCACATCAAGGATGCACACCAACTGTTCGATGAAATGGCGTCTCCACCAGATATTGTAACATATGGCATTATGGTGCATGGGTATTGTACTCTTGGTGAGCTCGAGACTGCAGTTAAGCTGTTAAGTGAAATGGCGACAAGGGGGTTGGAGCTCAACCCAATAGCGTATACTAGTGTTATTGCATTGTTGTGCGACAAAGGGCAGGTTTCAGATGCTGTGAGGGTGGTAGAAGATATGGTGATGCATGGGGTGGTGTTGGATGCAGTGGTGTTCACAACGGTAATGAGTGGGTTCTGTAGGAAAGGTGACTTGGCAGCTGCAAGGAGTTGGTTTGATGAGATGCTGAAGAGAGGGTTGCCAGCTGATGGAGTGACGTATACTGCGCTGATCAATGGGCTTTGTCGGGCTGGAGAGTTGAAAGAGGCAGAGAGAGTGCTTCAGGAGATGGAGGACAAGGGGTTGGATGTTGATGCGGTCACATATACAGCTCTCATTGATGGGTACTGCAAAGTTGGGAAGATGATGGAGGCCTTTCTGGTGCATAACAAAATGGTGCAGAAACGAGTGACACCAAATGTAGTGACATACACGGCTCTGTCAGATGGACTCTGCAAGCAGGGGGATGTGCATGCTGCTAATGAACTATTGCATGAGATGTGCAACAAGGGGTTAGAGCTGAATATTTTCACATACAACTCCCTGATCAATGGCTTGTGCAAGGCTGGCAATTTGGAGCAGGCCTTGAGGACCATGATAGACATGGATGAAGCAGGCCTTAAACCGGACGTTTACACATATACAACTATTATTGGTGCTCTTTGCCAGTCCAGAGAGCTTGACAGGGCTCACAGCCTTTTACAAGAGATGTTGGATAAAGGAATTAAGCCTAGTATTGTGACTTATAATGTTCTAATGAATGGCTTTTGCATGTCAGGTAGGGTAGAAGGAGGTAAGAGGCTGCTTGAATGGATGCTGGAGAAGAACATCCGCCCAAATACCACAACATACAATTCTCTTATGAAGCAGTACTGCATTGAAAAGAACATGAAATCGACCTCCGAGATCTACAAGGGAATGCTTTCACAGGAGGTGGTACCAAATGAAAACACATATAATATTTTGATCAAGGGACATTGTAAGGCAAGAAATATGAAAGAGGCTCTGTATTTCCATGGTGAAATGATAGAAAAGGGATTCAGACTTACTGCAAGCTCATATAATGCTCTTATAAGATTGTTGAATAAAAAAAAGAAATTTACTGAGGCAAGAAGATTATTTGAGAAGATGAGGAAGGAAGATCTTACAGCAGAACCAGATGTATACAACTTTTATATTGATCTCAGTTTTAATGAAGATAATTTGGAGTCAACCCTTGCACTTTGCGATGAACTGGTGGAAGTCACTCTTGTGAAATCTATAGATGATGACTTTGCAGAAGAGCATATATGTAAGTAACATGCTTTGGCAAATGATATTATCCTAATCTATTCAGGATTGGCAATGTGTAAAGTGAACCAAGAACACGCAACAGACATAGCAGTGCCCTTTTTGCGATGCTGAAACAACAGTTGAGGTGATCATTCATTTCTTCTAATCACTTAAATCAATCATCCATGGACACTTCAGCAATTTCCTGCATTTTCTTATGATTGATGATAAATTCCTCTATTTGCAGCGATCATGAGATTCCTTGAAGAGATGTGGAGGTGCTTGGATATTACAGATACATATGGGATTGCTCATCATGGTTATTGTACAATTTTCAAGGTAAGAGACAAAATGCACATTGAACTCATATTTTATTTTCTGAGTATTGCCTGCCGTTTTCTTGTGCAGTTACTATATGATGACATTTCTGGGCTCTGGGAGCACCTAAATTTTGGTGATTGCAACCAATTTAAACCCTTCAGAAATTAACAATTTTCTTAAACAATTGGTAACATAGGCAGGGTTTGCAATTTCGTTTCGAAATTTGGGAAATTTCCGAAATTTCGGTAATTTCGCCCCCCAACGGCAAGCTCATATCTCGCCTGAATTTTTTGGTTTTTTTTGCAAATTTTTGTGAATTTGGTCAAATCTTATTCTAATTCATTCAAAATTAGTCAAAATTTTCAAACAATTTCGGCCAAAAAAATTTGAAATTTCGGTAATTTCGGACCCCCTGGCAAAAAAACCAATTTCAAAATTGAAAACCCTGAACATAGGCAATGATTTCATTAACTAGATGGGACCCCGTGCTTCGTTGCGGTGGTCCGAGACATACATATAACAGCATGAAGACGCAACGGGATTCATTGAGTTTTTCCTATCAAAGCATCAAGCTTGAAAAATAAAAGGGTGCACTTTTTTTCGTGTAGACCAAATATCGCTTTAATTGCAAAGGTCACCACGTGGAACCAAAAGAAAATGATTGCAGAGAACAAAAGGCATGTCGCACACATGAATGTACATATGGCCTTCACACTTCCTAGCTTGCCACCTTAGTTGATGCGCGTGAGTATGTGATGAAGTCATCTTGAGATAAAAATCACAACATAACTAATGTAAGTATTTTAATTTAGAAACTGTGTCTCACATGCATATGTATAAACCTGCGAAGGAACCCTGCAGAAGGAGCAAACAAACAATCTATAGAAGCGAATCTCTTTGAAGCAATCAAAGCGGAAAATTATAGACTGATGGGATGGCATATGTAGGATAACAAATAGTGCTAGCGTGGTAAATTGTAAACTGACATGTACCTGATTCTATTAAAGCAACTTGCAGTTTGATCAGTAATACAGCACATGGCCCAACTTATTGTTTGGCCTTCTTAACTGTTAAAAGTTCTAGACAAATAAGCACGCATGGTAAATATATTTGCAGCCTCAGTTGAGAAAATGATTCTTTAGCATGGCAAGCGGCAAATAAGATCAAGCAATCAATTCAATAGTGCCCCAATTTTAGTCTGAATGTTCAATGAAGCCAATCTTCGTATGTGCTACTCCAAAAACACTACCCAACCATCACATCGTAAGTTAATATTAATTGTACATATACATATATATTGGAGGATGTCAATATGTCAATCAAGAACCAAGCCTGGCATAGAATACGATAAATATTTGGGCTACAGTTCATAATGAGATGCACCAAAAACATCACACCATCTAATATAAAACATGAAAAGTGATGCGAAGGACATGTGAAATATATTTGCAAAATATCTTAAACGATGTGAAGGCCAGGGCCAATAACATTAATAAAATATCCCAGTCAATACTAAATGCAAAGTAGAAAACTAGGAAACACCATATTTTGTCATATCATATCAATATCATGATAATTTAACATGATTAAAATTAATGGCAAGCAGGAATGCATACATATAGCTATCATGTATCAGATGTATATTATCATATAGTGATAATAGTTAAGTTAATCTGGAAATGAACAAAAATTGTGATGGATGAGTTCCGAGGAAAAAAAAATATTGTTGTACTCAGAAGGCCACGACGGCACTAACTCATAGATTAAATAGTCAAGAACTAATTAACATATCAAATGTCAAATGCATTAATTTTACTTAGAATGACACTGTGATGGATAAAGGTCTACTCTGGTGTTAGAACCTATTAACATAGATTGAAAATAGTACACGATGCATGAATTGAGTTACCTGAACTATTGCCAAAGCAACGAAGGATTAGATAAGGCTCATTCTACAACCATTGCTCTTAATTCCAAAGGGCACCTGCACATAAATAAGAGCTAGTTTGATCTATTGAGGAAGATCCAAATAACCCAATTTCATATAAAACTATAAGCAATAGCACTCACAATTCATCTTCCATATACAAACTGTAATTTCTGTACCGCTATGGACTTGCTGCTAGTCATAAGATGGTCACTCTGTCTCCATGCCAAAAATGTACTGAAATCTAGATCCAAAATGAAATGAAGCAAAGAAGGATGGATATCAGATGTGGTATACATTATAAATGTACAGAAGCAATTGCACATATAATTTTTTTAGGTGAAAGAAATGTGGATGCACTGGAATGCAATTTGAGAGTACAATGTAAGCATTCAGAAAGACAAAATCCTAATTTACTGATTAAAGAAGCAAGCACTGTATATTAAGTAAAAGGCTGTCATTTTTACTGGTGCGAACAAACATAAAAGAAACATGACATATTAATTTTGCCGAGCACATGATACCATAATTTTCTTGTGTGTAAATAAGCAAATGCATGCTGCAACAAAGCATTCATTCCTGTCGAATGATGTACAGAAGGCCGTAATTACCATGCATTGCGGTAAGTATACAAAATCTGCACCTTATGGAACCCTTGAATTTAATTGCAGTCGGAAAATCTGCATCTCAACTGTACGTCTCAACTGAAGAGCATCACAATCAATACACCAGAGCTGCACACATGTATGGAGAGGAAAATAAATTGAAGCTAAATTCCAGAACAACAAACATAGGAAGGATCAGGTATGGAGATGCAAAAATCCAAGGAATAAAGAGCAATACCCTAGCTGAGAAGCAGTAAGCACAGAGATGGAGAGGACGGTGGCGGTAAACAGCGGCGATGCCTTGGAGCAACACTCGACGATGGCCGCGGATGAGATGACCAATGGAGGCAGCAGCGGAGCTGCCTCGCCTGAGTGGGGGGGCCTGCCTGTCGGAGATGGATGACTTGGAGTGGGGGATGGGAGGAGGAAAGGCGAGAGAGCAACGTCCGGTATCCCCTTTTTTTGGCGAAGATGTATGGGAGATGCGGAGACGTCGAGAAGGAACTGGGGTGCGGGACAGGGTCAACGCAGGGTCTTTTTCCCCGATGTGGCTCCAAGCTGGGTGCGGCTCAATGGACAACACATGGCACATCTGATGGACAGGAATCGCCGTCGACGTGTCCCTGCGTGGAAGCTGCGAATGAACAGTTCGCACCTGGAAAACAATAGGTAGTATATGATCACTCCATAAACTTTCAAGTAACATTAGGTGATGACATTGTCAAATCTGTACTGACTACATAGTTTTAACCTGTGTGGACTTATGTTTGTACCTCGCATTGCCATTGGTTAGGAAACCAGTGCTTTTATTATGTACTAGTTATGTTTCAATTCATACTAATAAGAATTCCTAGAGCTGTCCAGCTACATAGTGTTAATCGCTTAACCTGTGTGAACTATTATGTTTGTAACTCACATTGCCATTGGTTAGGAAAAAGTTTTGGAGAACCAGTGCTTTTATGTACTTATGTTTCAAATTGTACTAATAGGAATTCCTATAGCTGTCCAGCGTTTGTATGGAAGTTTTTGCATAATGATGTAACCCTTGTAGAGAGTTGGATATCATTTTCTGTAATTGTGCCTTGCCTACAGGTCTATTGCTCCAGGCTGCTTGAGTTAATCTGCTACTGTATTGCATCTGTTGGTCAAATCAGGACTCTTCTGACACCAGAGTCCTGGTGAACTGATGATGTCATGTTGACCTCAAGGTCACACATAAGATCACAATTTTATACTTAATTTAGGTTAAGCCACACGATCACACATTCACACATATATGCATAGGAAAAAAAGGAACTGTTAGCATCTGTATTTACATAAAGGGATAAAATCATTACCTATATTAATCCATGCAGTTAGATCATTCAATATTGTCATGCCTTAACATATGTGTACTCAACATCCTCTTCACGATGTGTGATCAATAAATTTGTGATATTTTTTAACAGATAGATCATCCTGTTGCTGTGGAGCATGTAAAGAAATAAGGTGATGATTCTTAAAAGCACTTAAGGCCATGATAAATGAATACTGCTCACTTCTACAGTGCCTTTTGTATGATACATATCTGATAGTGTGATGGAGTAAGTACTCAAGTCCTATCCTCTACTATCATGTTCAACTACTTCAGAACAGATCAGTGAACACAAGGACTTCTTTAGCTGAACTTCTGCTCAACTGCTTAGCCTTTAATCTTTATGATTGGATGTTATTTTGCCACCATTACAACAACATTGCAATACCTTGTCTGCTGAATCCTATATGCTCCATTTTTGAGCAGTTGCATTCTCTATCCATTTTTTATGGTATACACAAGTATATACACCGTTCTTTCAAACTTACGTTCTGGAATTATGCTTGTGAATCTTAGCATGCTTTATGGTTCCTCTTGTTGCATATCATAAATATACTGAACTGTCAAACTACTTATATTTGTAATATGGTCTGATTCTCTAAAGAAAAAAAAACATAGCCTGTACGTAAAATGTTATATACATCTTCTTGTGGTCTTCTAGTTCTTGCATCTGATTATGAGTGGGATGTTCAAGTCTACAAACTGCAATCGTGGCTCATTCCTTGTTCAATGGCATGATTGTAGGGAAAATTTTCCATGGTATTGTTGGCAATGTCCTATCACACTGGAAGTATTACAATGATGATGGTCTAGCCCTGAGTTGGATGTTTGGACTTTGGAGCACAGAAGGTATAACATTTATTTTGCGAGATTGCCCTGTTTGGCCTTTTCGGATGAAATAGATGATGATATACAAGGAGATGATGTTGCATAGCTTCAGCTTCCACATAAAATATGTTTGGTGAGAGTGACAAACTGTTACCTAGTGTTGATAGGGAGTTGACATCATGGAGCGACGCTATCGACATCTTTTCACTACATAATAGGGCAGTGTTACCCTTCTAACCATGTCTCAGTGTGAAGCAATATAGCTGTACTATTTTTACCACAGCAGGGACATTAGCTGCTTAAGTCAAGCACCAACTAGCGATTTTTGTCCTAACTGACACATTTTTTTCGTTAAGATGCATTTATTCAGTTTTACAAGGCCCACCAGATATAGCAACCTTGTAAAAGTTAGTAGCAAAAATGACCTCCACTTGTAAGTTCTAATTCATATCGATACACAATCTTTGCTTCCAATGGCCTCAGATAGTATATACCTGTTGGTATAGCTACTGGGAATTTTGGAACCTTGAACTATCTGTGGCTAAAGACATGACAAGTTTCCTTAACCCTTGACAGGTGGCACCATCTCATTTAATTTTGTTAGTGCTTTCCTACAAAGTTGTGATTCTTTGGGTTCCTTTATAATTGGATGCCACGTACTCTCTCTGGTTACAAAAACATGTCATTTTGGACATATCTCAAGTCAGTTTAAAAACTTTGAACATCCATATCTTATAAAATATTTGGATTAAATTTATAAAAATCATGTTTATAGATTTGATTTGATGTTTTTTGAATGGAGAAATATTTCCCTTGCTAATTTAGGGTTTTTTTTTGTTGTTTGGAACTTTGGATATATAGCTGAATTCTTGTTTGTAATTAGGAAAATTCAGAATTATCCCTCTGAACTATTGCGGCAGTACGACTTACCCCCCTTAACCACAAAACCAGAAGTCCTTCACCCTCAACTTTTCATACCGAACGAATTACCCCATTGACTCGCTCTAGAACAGTTTTGGTCATCCATATCTTATAAAATATTTGGATTAAATTTATAAAAATCATGTTTATAGATTTGTCTTGAAAAGGAATTTTTTAGTATAATAATTAGTCTTTTGAATATTTTGCAATATATTATCAAAGCTGCAATTTGAAGACCACATCAATGTCCAAAATGGCAAGTTTTCATGACCGGAGGGGTACCGATGCTGTGAATCAAATTTCAAGGGCTGGTTTTACAGTCTCAACTGTATCTTCAAGCTGTAGTTTGTTTGGAGGTGGAATAACTCAGAACCTAATTTGTAAGTTGTCTGCTTTGCAGGAGAAGTTTATTTCTGCCTGCACAAATTGGTTAGGGAAGTAGTAGGAATCAAGACAATGGTCAGGCTTTGCACAAGCGAATAAACATCTGTGAACTGATCGAGCAGGGATTAATAAGTAAGCCAATTATAAACAAGAGCTATCCGTTTGGATGAGAGGTACTTAGAAGGAAATGTTGGACTTGCATTGAATTTTATGTAGATATACATCTTTTGGATCTATAAAAGGAATCATACTTGTGTCGAGATGGTAGCAGTATCTTGCATTCATTTCAGAGTGAAATTAATACTATCTCCCCTTACAGACTGATATATATACACGGACGGAGCAATTGATAAATTACTATCAAAATATAAGAGATTTTAGGTAAACATGATATATCCTAATATGAAAATATCTTATATTTTGGATTGGAGGGAGTATTCGATTAGAGAACATATGTTGGGCCACAATTGTAGTTTGGGAGCTTGATACACCTAGACATGTGCTTCACCATCTTGATCCGTCCTCCTATTCCGTGGTGGTTGTCGTCGTCGTGGCAAGGCATAGGACGCACCTCCATAGCGGTGATGATGGCGACGGGTCCTTACCCCACCATTTTTCGGTGGGGTCGGTGGCGAAGAACCTGATGACGCAGAGCTTGCCGAAGCCGAGGTTGACGAGGTGGCGGGTGCAGGCGAACCAGTCCTTAGGCGGGCGGAAGTCCTCCCAGACACCGCACGCCCTGTTCGGCGTGGTGGCGAGGTCGGCGGCGCAGAGGGATCCGTCGGCACGCGAGAAGCCAAACCACAGGTTGCAGCCGGGGACGAACTCAGCCTTGCCGGCGAATGGCAGCTCCCAGCTGCCCTCCTTTCTCCAGGCTTGCCGCTCGGTGTCGAACGAGTATGTGCCATCGCCGTTGTAGTCATCGTCCTTGGGCGTCCAGACGCCGCGCTTGGGGTCGAACCTGAGGATGAAGACGACACCGCCTCCCTCGGCCGCGTGCGTTGTGGTCCAGATGCTCGTGCCGACCACCGTGAGGGCGGTGACCGGGGAGTAGGGAAGAGGGCGGCCGTTGTGATCGTCGGCGTAGGGAGGGCCCGGGATGGGGCGCCAGTACAAGTCGACGCCACTACTACAGAAAGGGGCTTTCTGGACGAGGGCCTCAAAGCAGGTGCTGCGGCTTCGGGCGGCCGAGTTTTCGAGGACGTAGAGGCGGTCGCCAACGGCGGCGGAGACCGGGATGCACTTGTGGGAGAGCAGCATGTGCCCCGGGCTGACGGCGCCGGAGACGACGTCGTAGATAAGGGTGCGGCGTTGCTCGTCGGTGGCCACGATCTTGTCGTTGTCGCCGGCGCGGCGGAGGAGGTGGAACGCCAGGGCGTTGGTCTCTGGGCTCGTCGCGAGGCGCGTGGCGGGTGGGGGAAGGACAGACTCCTTCATGGCTCCCGGGTCCAGCTCCAACTGGTGCGGATCGTCGTCGTCGTCGAGGAACAAGGGGGCGACGTCGATGTGGTGCACCGTGTAGGTCCTGTAGTCCCTGTAGTCGGTGAGGCACAAGTGCACGTGGCTCCGCTCCTTGCCCGCCATATACTACTAGTCAACAGATCGACTCGTACGTACGTACGTCCCTAACTCCCTATCCAGTTGGCTATATATTATATGGCCGCGCCGCCAGTCCGTATCGGACTCAGCCACGGCTGCCCCGGGATTCTTTTGGGCAGCACAGGTGATCCCACCTAATCATGTGATATTTTTTTTTGTTAGTTTCAGCTTAGTAGAATCTATTTCTAATTGTGTCCATTTTGTGGTGAATCCCCTTAGGGAGCAAATAAAAAACCCATGGTAAGATGGTATTGCTGATAAGCATGAGTTAATCAGAATATCTCTTTCTCCATAAGATAGATTTATATTCCAAGTACCCAACCTCTTAATTTTAATCTTAATCTTAACTAATCTTTATCTATTATAAAAATTAAAAATAATTTCATACTCACCTTAATTTTTTTTTGTCTGTCGTCGTTACCAAATTACAATTAGATTTGGGGACAATAATATGTTCAATGCCAACGATCGCATCGATTCCGGTTCCGCTTCGCAAGGCGTCCTCCGCGGCCTGCATCCAGCCGTGTCCGACCAAGCATGATAGGTTTTGCTGTTGACCGTGTACGCTGACTGGGCTGGTTTGTTTTGGGCCTGTTACTGTTTATAGGTTGACTGCAGCGCAGTGCTTGGGTTATTTTGATTTGAACAATGCAGGATGAAATTCAAATGGGGCACAACATATGGTTATTATGTTAGACGATGGTTTTCAATTTTGATGCGATGAAGGCCCTGTTCGTTTCCAATTTGATATTCGTGACACGTTTTTTAAACTGTTAAACGACACGTTTCGTGTAAAAATTTTTATATGAAAATTGTTCTAAAATATGAGATAAATCCATTTTTCAAGTTTGTAATAATTAAAACTCAATTAATCATACGTTAATATCATCTCATTTTACGTGAAACACTTAATCTTTATCTTTATCTTCATCTCATAGAGATTCAAACACCACCGAAATAGCGAAGACAAACTGAAGGGTCTCTTCGTTTAAGAATTCTCAATTAAACGGTGAATTTGGAAGAAAAAAAGAGAAAGCAGGAGAAAATAAAAGGTCCAGGCAACTGCAGCTACAAGGTTATGCTTCTCATTTTCAATCACCTACCATATCAGATAGGAAGAATTACTCAAGGGGGTTTTAAGAAAAAAAAATATCAACGTTGTAATTATAGTATCATGAATGAATGATGGTTTCCTTTTCCTCCATCAATTCCTATAAATTGAAATCCTTCAACCATTTCACCTGACTTTCTAACGACCCATATTATGTTTATCATAAATTTATTTTTTCATAGCAACGCGCAGTTATAGGTGAATTTTCAATTAAAAATCCATAACCATATTATGTTTATCATAAATTTATTATTTTCCCGTAACAACGCACGGGTATTTTTGCTAGCAATTAAAAAATACGTAATTATTCTGGGTAAGCTTTAGTCCGTCATCGTTTTTGCCGTTTGTGCGCTTCACTCAGGTTCCCTCCGCCTCCTGCACTGGCGTCCGTGTCCGTGATCATGAGCCGCGTCTGAGACAGACTCATAGACCAGATCGAGCTCTTTAAAAAAAATCCAAAATGAACCCACGTCAACAAATCCAAAAATTTCTCCGTACGTCAAAGCGGGCTAATGTGCTTGCATTCTTTCTCCCAATACATGTTAATTCGGTTTCATTACCTGAATTGCATCAGTTCTTTTTATGATCTGAAATTAGGGTACGGAGTTCTTGTTATGTTCTCTAATTCTTATGTTGAATTTAGGGAAGATTAGGGTTTCTTTGAAATACAGGATTAAAAATATAGAGGAATAGTGCAAAATAGAGGATTACAAAACACATGAATGTCTGTTTGATTAGCCTGCATAGATGAGAGAGATAGACTTAACAGAATTATTTTAAGAGGTTGAAGCTTTTGCTAAATTTTCTCTAAAATCTACATGATAGCCATTTCATAGGATTTAAAAAACTCTAATCCTTTGTATCAAAGAGTCAAATAGAAAAAATTTATATAGAATTTGAATCCTATGAAATTCCTCCATAAAAGGATCATGGCATCGACGAAAAAAATCGATGGGAATGGAGACGGGGAGACGAGAGTAAAAGCGGTGGTCGTGTTGACTATCTTTTCTCCTTTAGACTGTCAGCATTATGGGCCGGATGGGCCGAAACGTGCGATGCGGGCATGTACGTGCGAGACAGGAGGCCTAAGTTCTATTCGCAACTTTTATCGCAGCTGGGGCACCTAGCGCGTGCGCCGACAAGGAAGTTGCGCACAGGGCCTACATGCGGCCTACTTGGTCACCCAGCCCACGTGTGGCCCACCTCCCTTCTTCCTCTCTCTCTACCTTATCCCATTCGTATTTCTCCCTGTCTTTGCGTCTCCACCAAGCGAGCGAGCTGCGAGTGGAAACTGCGTGCGACTTCTCTCCTTAGCACACGCTAATTAGGGTTCTTGGTTCGCAACTCCTCATGCGTGCATACCTATACCTAACTACGTTGAAGTGTACTCAGTATATGGTTGGTTGTCGAGAAGATATAACGTTAATTAAAATTCGAGTAAATCTCACACATGTATTATGTTTTATTAGGGTTAATTGGATCATGTTATTACTAATCTGCCCGTTTTGAAAATTGCCATTACTATTCAGGTATTTCAACATATGCCATTACAATTTTATAGCTGTTAGAGATATGCCACTATTTAGCCCTTCAATGCATTCATCAAATTTTTTGGGACCATTTTACCCTTTTTCCTTCCCCTCTCATTTCCACTGAGCTCGACCACCTCCACCCCTCTATCGGCCACCTCCTCCTTTCCTCTCAACACCAAACGATAACATCTCAAGTGCGCCCTGCCCAAGGAAGGGTGGACGTTCGAGGTGTTACCATTCAACGGTGAGAGGAAAGGGGAAGGTGGCCTATAGAGGGTGTAGGTGGCTGAGCTCACTGAAAAAAAGACAAAAATGAAGAAGTGCAAAATGGTAAAAAAAATTGATGAAGGCATAAAAGGGATAAATAGTGGCATATATCCAATAACTACAAAATTATAGTTGTATGGGTTCATATAGCTGAATAATAATGATATATTTTTTAAAACAGGTAAATTAGTAATGGTGTGTGTATCCAATCAACCCACGCGCAGAGGAGGATGATGCGCGGCGGCGGCGGCGGCGGCAGCGTCGGCGATGGCTGGGAGAGGAGGAGTGGGCCGAACGTGGGCTACGGCCCATCATGAGGGTTAGGCTGTGCTGGGCCTGGCGGTCCAGTTAACCAGGCCGCGGCCCGATCACGCATCCTAAATTACCCGCTTTGTTCTACAACGGCTTCCAAGTTCCAACGCCTCCTTTCTTCCTCCCCCGTCTCCGACGAAAGCAGAGGCCGTCTCGCGGCGCCCATCAGGGAAGGGACGTCTCCTGGGAGGAAGAGGAGAACGTCGTGGCATCTTCTCCTTCGCGTTCTTCTGTGAGCCGGGACGTTCCCTGGGAGGAAGAAGGCTTCTTCTCCTTTGTCTCCGGCAAAATCTGAGGGCCGCGCCTGGCCGTCGTGGAGGGAAGAACGAGACGCTTCTCACGCTGAGCTGCGCCTGGGAGGAGGAAGCCGAGGGACGCTTCTCACGCCGAGCTGCTCCCCGTTTCAAGTTGAGTCGCCATCCCCCCTCCTCTCTCTCTCAATCAAGAAACTCTCTTTCTCTCTCTCAATCAAGAAACTCTCTCTCGCAATCAAGAAACGTTCTTGAAGAACGTGCATCGCCTCGTTTCAGGTTGAATCGCAATCTCTCTCCCTTTCTCTCTCTTAATCAAGAAGTGTTCTTGAAGAAAGAATGCACGCCTGTGCCAGTTCATCAAGAACGCACGCCTGTGCCAGTTCATCCTAAGACTCTTGGTTTGAACAAGGGGTCAATTCTGTTTCTCAAATCTTATGCATAATGATAATTTCTGTTCGTGATATGGGAATGGATTCTAATCTCTTGAGAGGATGTCTTATCATATGCATGTTTCTCTTAAACTTTAATGCAAACGCTTGTGAAGAAAATTAAAAAATTGACAATGTAGATTATAGTAGTATCTATTACTCCACCAAGAACCAACTTCAAACTTGATCTACAGGGTATGAGTACTATACTGTTCATATGTTGAATTATTTTTATGCAATGGTACAGAATAACATAATATTGACTTTGGAAAGTGTAAAAAGGATCATCTTGTTTCACTAGAAAAAAAATGCCTTATGGTTTTAGATACTAGATATATATGTTCTGAAACTAGGTGTACAGCTATGAGATAGATGTTCATGTTCTGAAACTAGGTGTACAGCAGTGTATTAGATGTCCATTAGGCCCTTTTTTCAGATTTTAATGTGAATGCCCTTTATGTTAAGGGAGAATTCCTCAATAAAATTAGGGTTTGAATAAATTATACAATGTCTTAACATTCACTAGCATGCTATCTCAGGGTTACGACACAATGAAGGACGACACAGGCACTTCCTATGGTGATTTACCAGATCACAAGTACTTTATCTCTGTCATAGAATTTACGACATCGGCAATGGAATATATAGATGGCACTCGGTGTAGTTTGTTGGGAGAATACAAGAAACTGGATGTTTGGATTGTCAAGGAGAGGATTAAGTGCTGCGTAAGATCAATGGCAGTGGAGTTGTTTAATCAACATGAAGAGGGGCGTTGCTTGTCAAGATTTGATGAGTCTAATATCTGGGTTGCTCCTACTGGAATGATAAGATTCAAGCATGTCACCCGGACAAAATGGACTGTTGAATTGGTTTGTCAAAATTACCGTGATCTTCGAAATGTGATCCGCGACATCGTATTCAGGAATTACAGTATGGACCAAATACCAGAAGATTGGAGGTCTCTCATGTCTCTAATGCTGCACAACCCACGTGAGCATGGGTATCTTATCTGCAATTATGCGCCGCTGATTCCTATTGAGAACCGGATACTGTTCTATTTCAGAGCTTATGAGCACCTAAAGTTTGTCTTAGCCTATACTGACGACGCTGCTTATAAGGCTATACTTAATATGCTTCCATACCAAAACCGATGGTTTCAAATCACCGAAGGGAATTATTTACTGGAAGCTTCGCTGAAGCACAACAATTATGGTGTTGATGACAATGTGGAAAAAGCTCATAACCCTGAAACATTTTTTCAATACTATCGACATTCAAATTGCCACCGGTTAGACAGATGCTTTATGATTGAAGAAGTCGGTGGTTATTCCGCTGAACAGTTTGAATTGATCTTCGTTGTCAAATATCCTCTTTTCTTACCGCTGTTGCAAGAGGGATTGCATAAATACAAACAGCTGAGGTGTCTAAAACCTCACACGCTATTCTTCTGTGGAAAAGTAAGTGATGTAACTGTCATTGTTTCCTTTAGTTCCTGCAGTTTTAAATGTTGTCTATTAGTAATTTGAACTTTTGATTAACTGTGATTTATTTTATTAGATGCAAGATGCTGAAGAAAGCAGTGCAATGGTTTATCATGACCCGTTGGATAAGCCACAAACAGAAGTTGGAAAACTTTGGTGCACCCTTGAAAAGCTGTACCAGGGAACTGATTTGACAGTACGACTTGATAGGAGTATCACAGGGCTCATTGATGGGTATGTTTGCATTTTTTTTAAGTGTTACCGTCTTTTTATGTTTTAAAAATCAACTGAAGGAATCATATCTCTGCAAATCCTTTAAACACAGTGGATGTAATTGATATGTCTCTGAGTTTAGGCTTCTCATATTATGCAGGCCTGGCAAGAATGAAGAAATAATTTTGCAAGTTAAAGTTTTGCCTGGTTCAAGGAAAGGAACGAAATATAATACTTCCTTATAAGGGTTACCACTTTTACAGCCAGCCACCCCAAGATTTAATTTTGACTCTCAACATAAACCTCATGAGACATACATCCTTTATGGAAATGACCTGGTAGTTCATTGGGTACTTTCTCTTGTGGATGCACTTGCAAAGTGTACCATAAAACTTAAGACACTTGATGGGCGCTATTTGAAGATCAAAGTTGGGTACGAGCTGGTGATCAAGGGTGAAGGATGGCCAATCGGCGAGGGGTTGAAAGGGAACATGAGGATAATATTCGATGTCTCTTTTCCTGAAACACTATCAGGACGGCAACATCAGGACGGCAACAGAATTCAATCAGACAGGTTCTAGATCAGTGATCGGGGTCTTGTAATAGAGAAGGATAGTCTTGCACTCTTACATTGATGTAAATTGTAATATGGTTGCTTTTGTTGTGGCGATGGATAATGATTCATTGGTTGCTTTTTTCTCTTGAATGAAGAAATGAAAAAGGGACAGGGAGAAAAATCATTGTTCATTTGTGAGGTGCAGCAGCTCCTGTGTTTCTGGATTCTTGGAAGGCACTGTTGGTAGTTAGGATAATTTGTTTTGAATTCTTTGTGTGAAAGGAAATGCAATCTATGACCTATATATATCATTGATTATGAATGGTAGAAAAGGTCTCCTCTCTTTTTCTTTATAGGCGAAGGATATGTTTTTGTCACAACAATTCTTGTACTATCTGGTTGACATTCTTCGAATTAGTACATGTGTCTCGTGTGATCATCAACAATAGGTGTTGAAAAAAACAGGCGTTGAACTATAGATATTTATCAAAATATAAATAATAATATGATGCTCTGGAGATTATCCTGGTGGTATGCTTTAGCTATAATTTTTTTTAGTACCATCGAATGATTAAACTTACTCATATTCAAAGGAAAATGTTAGCGACAAGGATAAGACATACCTCCTATACACGGGTTAATGGAATATGACAATACCATATACCCGATAGTATACGAAAATCTATCCTTTAATTAAAAAAGATGATAAAGAAGAAAATTATTTTTTCAGGATAGAAGGTGTCAGAGTCCTAGTTAAGTAAGATAAGGTTTCCTTAGACCCGTATCATGTTTTATCTCTCCGAGTTCTATTTGGAGGAGAAGATGATCTATACTATATACACAAGACCCCCTAGTTCAGGGAGAGACATCGAGTTATAAGCCATAGCCAAAGCCACGTACAAAAACAATCCGAAGAAAACCAGTGTTGTATTCGCCGAATAGATCTCATCGGGTCGTTCTCGACAGCTTCTAGTCGGTGGATTAATCTAGTCGTCCTGTTTCTCATTGTATTATGAGTGGTATTCCCATTCATAATACATATAAACTGGAGACGGTTGTTGCTCATCTCAAGGACCCGAACCAATATAAATCCTTATCCTTTGTCTGCTTGATCTGATCTCGTGTACACTTTGGTTCCAACGATTTCCATACTCTACAAATACCGTCTTCAGGTATAGTCCATCAACAAAAAGTATTCTATCTATACCATAAAAAATTAAGCAGTAATGATTAACATTATAAACAAATGATGTCTACTCTATACCACAAATCTGCTCAAAACTTAAAAAAAAAACTATTTCGATTACCTCCATTTTCTCTTTGTCCTTTCCTGAATAGCACCAAGCTTGCTACATTGCCTTAAGTATAGTAGGGGCATACATATGGCTGAGTAGAGGCAAACCCAGTGGAGGCCACCATCGTCAAAGTGTTCAACTTACTACTTACTGATGCAATACTCTATGAGGGTACGATAGTGAATTAGGCAATCAAATTGTGCTCTAGGCTGGTCTCAAGAGGCACGGCTACATCAACGTGGGACCCATGTTTGAAGGTAACAGAGAAAGAAAGTTTTGCATGCTACAATCGGCTTCACCTGTTAGAGGATATATAACTTCACCAGCATTATTCTTTACCCTTTATTTATAATGTGCCTAGCCAAAATGAAGACCAAAATCTCCTCTACGAAATCTGATCAGAATTCAACTTGGATAATAATTTAACTTAACCATGTAGACCCTCAAAACCTAACTTAGCTCGTAAACATAGTTAAACATTATGAAATAGGCCTATTTATCTTATTTATATTTTTACCATGGTAAAACCACAAACATTTTGACTACCAAACTTGGCACATCTATACGCGTATACCCCACATATTTCTCTACTCTTTGTAGCTTGACCCCACCCAAATAATATGGATGAAAACTATGTTGAAAAACAAAATTGTTGATTTCTCCTTCTTACTCACTTCCAAATGAGCCTCACAGACCCCTACCCTACTTTGACAACCACACCACCGCCTAAAATAGCTCAACTGGCCCTAGCTTGGACACACGGACACACACCACGCAGGCGCAGCCACAACACCCAATGACGAAGCTAACACCATCGTGAAGCTCGAGCGACTAATAGTGTTTTCAGGTGAACGACTGACTTTTATACGCATCGACGGCTAATAACAATAGAGACGACAGCGACGGAACCCTGACAGTCGCCCGACCTGCCCACCCGGGAGCTGTCTCCGCCGCTGACAACACCCAAGCCATGGCCACATAAAAAAACCTTGGATGTGTCAACACCATATTCTGCCTCGTTTCTTTGCATAGATGCATCGTCCAACACTCTCCACTAACACATCGACCAAAAAAGAAAGGCCCAACATTGCCAGATTCATCCACCGTGGAGAAGAGGAGTGGTCTTCTTCTTCTTCCCTAAATCTTTCGTATTCTTAGCTCTACTCTGAATACCATAGCATATATATTCCTAATTTTGGCCTTCTTAACGCAGCGGCATCTCTCGTCGAGAAGTTTTATGGTGTTTGCATTTCAAAAATAGTAAAAATCCAACGCTCAACAATAAAAGGTACCATTTAAAAAGTATTTAAATTATTTATATAGGTAATTAGGTAGAAAGGATGAAAAATAATTTTGTTAGAAGATGGAAAAGGGTATAATTGTTTGTAGTATTAGTTTAGGTACATAGGTACCACTATGGTAGTTGATCAGTACATAATATATAGTAGCCATCTTTGACCAATGGGAGACAGAATAGGGCAAGATAGGACTGCTGAGGCAGAATAGAGTACGTTGTTAAGCAATACGGCAAGCGTAGTCGATAGGCAAAGAGCTCGCCTGAAAATGAAATGAACATGACTATGCCCATCTTCCTTGAGGGGGGGAGAAGAGGCTCTTTTGTAATAGAATACCGATCGATGCTAGCAAGGAGAGTGGAATCACCCGTTGGCCTTCTAATAACATCAAAAGCAGATTTCGTTGAGAAGATGTCATGGTTGTCGGGGATCCTAAGTAATCTTTCTCACTAAAAAAGCATGGAATATGGACTGTCACAATATTGTGTATCACCTCCTCTAGAAGAAGGGAGAATTAAATCACTTAATCTGTTGCTCATGTTGAATGCATCTTGAATAGAGAGGTGCTTATAAGAAAATGAACACCATCTATCAGGCTGGAAGTAATTAAGTCAAGCATCTATCCCAGACCAATTAGATGTGAAGAAAAGGCCATACTACAAGCGTCAGAAAAGATCCTTCTTCTTGCTTCTTTAGTTTCCTTCAAATGCTGACTGTGTAGTGTTGGTTGTTTTTAACCAAGCAACTATTCAACTCTTATTTGCATGGTTTTTTGAGATTTACGTATTTTATCTCTAAGCTCTAGCTCTAGCAGTGTGATACTACCTTGAGAGAGATGCATCATGCATCGATCGGTAAGATGCATTGAACTCGCTAGATCATGTACTTTTTGATCCCAAGAAATGACGATGAGTCCCCGAAGGAAATCCAAGAACTGATCAGCAATGTATCATCCAAAATTCAAGTTGGCATCCAGCACTGCAGCCAGCAGCCGCAGAAGTGCCATGGAGAACGGAAGAGGGAAAGACGGCGCCGGCAGGACACGTCATCGCTGTGGACGGCACTGGGCAGCAGCAGAAGCGTTGCCAGGAAGGCTGAGTAGGTCATCCTGTAGCTTCTCCCTCTGCCACCAGATCAAGCCCAAACCCTAGAAAAAGATCTAACAAGAAGAAAAAATATGGTCTTGATTTTTGATTCCTCTTCAGATGATCTGATCACTGAACAGATGCAGAGGTATAGATTTAATCGAGCAAAAGTATTCACATAAAACAAAATGACCGCTAACTTACTAGTTAATTACTCCTCTGCTATCGGTTACAATAATTTTTTTCCCTACCTTAACTTTCTCTTAATAAACGGTCCACTTTACTTCACCTCTTAGTATCTCTACATATCTCACAAATACCATAAAACATGACATGGTCCTCCCTCCCTATGACCCCACTGACAACCCACATGTGTCGTAGGCCGGAGACCGTCGTCGCCGTCCCCAGCCATCCATCCATCCTCCACCGGCGTACGTCTCAGCGTCTCTGTCTCCGTCTCCCCTTCTCGGTCTCGATCTCCTCGTCTAGACACGGCAGGTACAGCTCGTATGTTCTTTGGTTGGTTGAGTTGCTTGTACTCAAGTACTAGGGATAGGATCGGAATTAGTCAATTTGATTAGGGGTTATTGGTGGCATCTGGTCGGGCTTAATTAGTGCTACCTAGCTTGTCTGCTTGTAATCTCACAGTTTTGGGGGTGGATTTTGTCAAACTGCTTTACTGCTTTTCGTGCATTTGTTGAAATTTTCTATGTTCCACTTAGTGAAGTAATGATAAGCTTAAGTTTGTGGGAGAAGGGAAATAGTCCTGTGCTTATGAAAAGCAAATAAGGACGGCAGGAGCTGATCTGTGCTTATACTGGAGTTTGAGCCTTTGTGGCACATGTTCAGTGTAGAATTCTAAATAGCTCTGAGTTTTTTGTTGCATAATTGCTGCGAGAATCTGTGAGAGGCACACCAATTCTGGTTCCATGAAATGCTGCGTTGTTGATATGATTGTTAATTTTCCCAATTCAATTCATGGCAAGTCACTACTACACAAAACATTTTTGGTGCCGGTTGCCAACCCCACATAGATGCCGGATTTGCAACCGGCACCCAGCTTCCGGCACCTATGAGTATCGTCAAAGGTGCCGGTTTAAGAACCGGCACTTTTGAGGTGTATGGATCGAAAAAAAAAGACGGCTTGGCTCGGCTCAATTCGAGCCAATGCCTCAAAGCCAAAAATAATCACAAACATTCATACATTCATACATTTGCAGATAAACATCAAACACCAAACATTCATACATTCACAGATGCACATCAAACATTCATACATTCACAGATGCACATCAAACATTCATACATTTGCAGATAAAAAAATTCATACATTTGCGAGGGAGAGGGGAGAGGAGTAGGGAGGACGATGGGGGGGACTGACCTTTGATGTCGCCCAAGATGCCCCGCGCGGCCGCCGGAACCCTAGTCGCCCCTCGGCCTCGCCGCCTCCCCTCCCACCACCTCCCCTCCCCTAGATCTGGCGGAGGGGAGAGTGTCGCCAGAGCCGCTGGGCCGGCGCCGCTGGGCCGCCATCGCCTCCCCTCCCACCGGGCCGCCGACACGGGACTGATGGAGAGCACGAGAGAGAGACCGCTGGGCCGCCGTCGCCCCTCGGCCTCGCCGCCTCCCCTCCCACCACCTCCCCTCCCCCAGATCTGGCGGAGGGGAGAGTGTCGCCGCAGCCGCTGGGCCGGCGCCGCTAGGCTGCCGTCGCCTCCCCTCCCATTGGGCCGCCGACGCGGGACTGATGGAGAGCACGAGAGAGAGACTGTCGGGCCGCCGTCGCCTCCCCTCCCGCCAGATCTGGTGGAGGGGAGAGAGAGACCGCCGGATCCGCCGTCGCCGCCTTCCCTCCCAACGCAGGAGAGTGAGAGAGAGAAAGCGAGAGCTAGAGAGAGGGACCGCAGCGAGAGAGATCTGGAGAGGATCGATGGCGCCCTTATCCTCTCGTGTGGTGGACCCCGCCGGCTCGGCTCGATTCTTAGGTGCCGGTTTTTTAATAAAACGGTACCTATAATATATTATAGGTGTCGGTTCATTTTAAAAACCGGTACTAATAGTATTGGTGCCGGTTTTTTTAAAAAAAACCGGCACCTATAGAAGTTTAAAGGTGCCGGTTTTCTATTTTTTATCTCGCGGGAGGTGAAAAAAAGGTCAATAGGTGCCGGTTTTAAATAAACCGGCACCTATAAACCGGTCCATCTAGTAGTGAGTGCTAATTAATTAATGAAAGTACTAGTGATTTTTCTTTCAACTCTCGTGCATTATGCAGGTAAAATGTTCTTCCGAATGCAGGCTGGGAATTAGAGGATGCATGAATTTTTGGTTGCATGATTGCTGTGAGAATCTGTGAGNCATAAAACATGACATGGTCCTCCCTCCCTATGACCCCACTGACAACCCACATGTGTCGTAGGCCGGAGACCGTCGTCGCCGTCCCCAGCCATCCATCCATCCTCCACCGGCGTACGTCTCAGCGTCTCTGTCTCCGTCTCCCCTTCTCGGTCTCGATCTCCTCGTCTAGACACGGCAGGTACAGCTCGTATGTTCTTTGGTTGGTTGAGTTGCTTGTACTCAAGTACTAGGGATAGGATCGGAATTAGTCAATTTGATTAGGGGTTATTGGTGGCATCTGGTCGGGCTTAATTAGTGCTACCTAGCTTGTCTGCTTGTAATCTCACAGTTTTGGGGGTGGATTTTGTCAAACTGCTTTACTGCTTTTCGTGCATTTGTTGAAATTTTCTATGTTCCACTTAGTGAAGTAATGATAAGCTTAAGTTTGTGGGAGAAGGGAAATAGTCCTGTGCTTATGAAAAGCAAATAAGGACGGCAGGAGCTGATCTGTGCTTATACTGGAGTTTGAGCCTTTGTGGCACATGTTCAGTGTAGAATTCTAAATAGCTCTGAGTTTTTTGTTGCATAATTGCTGCGAGAATCTGTGAGAGGCACACCAATTCTGGTTCCATGAAATGCTGCGTTGTTGATATGATTGTTAATTTTCCCAATTCAATTCATGGCAAGTCACTACTACACAAAACATTTTTGGTGCCGGTTGCCAACCCCACATAGATGCCGGATTTGCAACCGGCACCCAGCTTCCGGCACCTATGAGTATCGTCAAAGGTGCCGGTTTAAGAACCGGCACTTTTGAGGTGTATGGATCGAAAAAAAAAGACGGCTTGGCTCGGCTCAATTCGAGCCAATGCCTCAAAGCCAAAAATAATCACAAACATTCATACATTCATACATTTGCAGATAAACATCAAACACCAAACATTCATACATTCACAGATGCACATCAAACATTCATACATTCACAGATGCACATCAAACATTCATACATTTGCAGATAAAAAAATTCATACATTTGCGAGGGAGAGGGGAGAGGAGTAGGGAGGACGATGGGGGGGACTGACCTTTGATGTCGCCCAAGATGCCCCGCGCGGCCGCCGGAACCCTAGTCGCCCCTCGGCCTCGCCGCCTCCCCTCCCACCACCTCCCCTCCCCTAGATCTGGCGGAGGGGAGAGTGTCGCCAGAGCCGCTGGGCCGGCGCCGCTGGGCCGCCATCGCCTCCCCTCCCACCGGGCCGCCGACACGGGACTGATGGAGAGCACGAGAGAGAGACCGCTGGGCCGCCGTCGCCCCTCGGCCTCGCCGCCTCCCCTCCCACCACCTCCCCTCCCCCAGATCTGGCGGAGGGGAGAGTGTCGCCGCAGCCGCTGGGCCGGCGCCGCTAGGCTGCCGTCGCCTCCCCTCCCATTGGGCCGCCGACGCGGGACTGATGGAGAGCACGAGAGAGAGACTGTCGGGCCGCCGTCGCCTCCCCTCCCGCCAGATCTGGTGGAGGGGAGAGAGAGACCGCCGGATCCGCCGTCGCCGCCTTCCCTCCCAACGCAGGAGAGTGAGAGAGAGAAAGCGAGAGCTAGAGAGAGGGACCGCAGCGAGAGAGATCTGGAGAGGATCGATGGCGCCCTTATCCTCTCGTGTGGTGGACCCCGCCGGCTCGGCTCGATTCTTAGGTGCCGGTTTTTTAATAAAACCGGTACCTATAATATATTATAGGTGTCGGTTCATTTTAAAAACCGGTACTAATAGTATTGGTGCCGGTTTTTTTAAAAAAAACCGGCACCTATAGAAGTTTAAAGGTGCCGGTTTTCTATTTTTTATCTCGCGGGAGGTGAAAAAAAGGTCAATAGGTGCCGGTTTTAAATAAACCGGCACCTATAAACCGGTCCATCTAGTAGTGAGTGCTAATTAATTAATGAAAGTACTAGTGATTTTTCTTTCAACTCTCGTGCATTATGCAGGTAAAATGTTCTTCCGAATGCAGGCTGGGAATTAGAGGATGCATGAATTTTTGGTTGCATGATTGCTGTGAGAATCTGTGAGAGACAGATGAATTTTTTGGGTGCCTTTTAAGTTCAACTGTGCTCGGGCATCTTATTATTTATTTATTTATTGTTTTATGGAACTAATGCTAGACTTTAATATATTTAAATGATAAGAATATTTTTTAGATTAAAAAAATCATTTTGTTCTGATTACATATAAATTTCCCTATTTGACACTACAACTTATTATCATTGTTTAAAAAGTTGAGTACCTTTCAATAGGATGAAACTTACATATGTACCAATAAAATAAGTCTAATACATTATTAATACACTAAAATATCCACTACTTACCTATAAAAAACCTTCTCACTTATTTCCAAATCCATATATAAATATTCTAAAATTACCACTTGTACCCATTAATTGAATAACATCATTAAAGTCGAACTTAAAATATGTTAACATGGTGGCGCTAAATTGTAAATTAGCTTAACTAGGCTTACGGTTAGTAAAGGAAATATGCATCTACATATTGGTTAAAGTGGATTCGCATTATAATCATCTATTATATGCTTAAAAGTCCATCAAATTTTTTATAAACACTCTTAAACCGTTATGTGGTTTTCTCAAAACGTTCCTAAACCATCACATTGCACTATGATAAATAACCCACTATTTTCAACTACGATTAAAAAAATTGTCTTTAGAAAAAATAGACCCACAATCCATCTCCCACTCCTTCCTCCACCGGCCCACCCACGCACATACTTACGTGCGCTTCCTCCCTCCCAATTGTTTCTTTCAAAAACTCTGTATTGTGATGAGAAATAAATTATGATAGATTAGATTAATTAGCAAGCATCGCTAAGCGCGAAGGTAGCGACGGTGCGTGTGCACACACGCAGTGCGCCACAGATTACACGGGCATCATGTTCTCTGGTAAAGTGATGATTCCAAGCAGGAAAAAGTACCTCCTAACTATTGTGGTTGACCGAATTACACCTCTAAACTCGAATACCAGATATTTTACACCCTTAACTATTAAAACCGGACAAATAATCTCCAACTCAATTCGGAGTTGTTTTGGTTCTACGTGGCATACGCGTGGCAGTCTAGTCAACAATTCTTTTAAAAAAATTTGGTGGGGCCCACTTGTCAGATCTCTCCCTCTCATTTCTTTCTACCTCTCTCCATATCCTCTCTCTCTTCTCCTAGAACTTGGTGAAGAAGGCAGAGGCGGCTGGCTGTCACGCCCCGATTTTTGTTCAGGTTTAAAATCACGTAATAATCCATTTCTAAAAATTATATTAAAAGTTAAAGCAAATTAACAAGTGAAATTAGTGAGGGAAATAAAATTTTCTTTAAAAACCATGACTGGAAATATTTTTATAATATTATCCATACCCTAAAGTACTCTCTGGAATTTCCCATGAATTTTTGGAGCTCAATAAATAATTATAATAATAGAAAGTTTATTTAATTGATTAAATAAATAGAAAAACAAATTAAAAGTTCACTTCTTTCGTTTGGGCCACTTTCGGCACAAACCTTTCCTCCCTCCTACGCGGCCCGCTCTCCTCCTCTCCACGCAGGCCAAAGTCTGCCTGTCATCCCTCCGCTCGGCCCGTTTCTCGCCTCCTCCCATGCAAAAGTCTATTTTCCGTCCTTATATTATGTACCGATCAACTACCTTACTGGTACCTATGTACCTAATACTAATACTACAGATAATTATACCCTTTTCCATCTTCTAACAAAATTATTTTTCATCCTTTCTACTTAATTACCTATATAAATACTTAAATACTTTTTAAATGGTACCTTTCATTGTGGAGCGTTGGATATTTACTATTTTTGGAATGCAAACACCATAAAACTTCTCGACGAGAGATGCCACCGTGTTAAGAAGGCCAAAATTATAGGAATATATATAGCTATGGTATTCAGAGTAGAGCTGAGAATATGAATGATTTAGGGAAGAAGAAGAAGACCACTCCTCTTCTCCACGGCGGATGAATCTGGCAATGTTGGGCCTTTCTTTTTTGGTCGATGTGTTAGTGGAGAATGTTGGACGACACATCTATGCAAAGAAACGAGGCAGAATGCAGTGTTGACACATCCAAGGTTTTTTATGAGGCCATGGCTTGGGTGTTGTCAACGGGCGGAGACAGCTCTAGGCCAGGCAGGTCGGACAACCGCCTAGGCTCCATCGCTACCGTCTCTATTGTTGTTAGCCGTCGATGCGTATAAAAGTCAGTCGGTCACCTGAAAACACTATTAGTCGCTCGAGCTTCACGACGGTGTTAGCTTTGTCATTGGGTGTTGTGGCTGCGCCTGCATGGTGTGTGTCCGTTTGTCCAAGGGCCAGTTGGGCTGTTTTTAGGCGGTGGTGTGGCTGTCAAAGTAGGGCAGGGGTCTTTGAGGCTCATTTGGAAGTAAGGAGAAATCAACAATTTTGTTTCTCAACATAGTTTTCATCTATATTATTTGGGTGGGGTCAAGCTACAAAGAGTAGAGAAATATGTGGGGTATAGGCTTATAGATGTGTAAAGTTTGGTAGTCAAAAGGTTTATGGTTTTACCATGGCAAAAATATAAATAAGATAAATAGGCCTAGTCCATAATGTTTAACTATGGTTACGAGCTAAGTTAGGTTTTGAGGGTCTACATGGTTAAGTTAAATTATTATCCAAGTTGAGTTCTGATCAGAGTTGGTAGAGGAGATTTTGGTCTTCATTTTTGGCTAAGCACATTATAAATAAAGGTTAAAGAATAATGCTGGTGAAATTATAATATGTTAACATGGTGGTGCTA
Source organism: Oryza officinalis (assembly GCA_008326285.1). NCBI lineage: Eukaryota > Viridiplantae > Streptophyta > Magnoliopsida > Poales > Poaceae > Oryza > Oryza officinalis. Next base: position 39,084,322 of record BDMV01000007.1, read on the forward strand.
AATTGTAAATTAACTTAACTAGGCCTATGGTTAGTAAAGGAAATATTCATCTACATAATGGTTAAAGTGGATTCACATTATAATCATCTATTATATACTTAAAAGTCCATCAAATTTCCTATAAACGCTCTCAAGCCGTCATGTGGCTTTCTCAAAACATTTCTAAACCATCACCTGGCACTATAATAAATAACCCACTAATATCAACTATGATTAAAAAATTATCTTTAGAAAAAATAGACACACAATCACTACTAGAAAAAAAAACATTTTCCTAGACGATGGCATTTTTTTTCTAGACGGGTAGGACTCTTGGAGCCAAATGGCTGCCTACGAAAATGGCAACTGGGGGCGAGACCGTCGTTCGCCTGCAAAGATATATTTTTGTAGACGGACGACATAAGGCGATGCCTACGAAAATCATCTTCACAGGCAGACAACATAAGGCGTCGCCTGCGATTATCACAGGCGGAGGCATACGCCTTATGTGGTCCGCCTGCGAAGATGATTTTCACAGGCGGACACCTTATGTGATCCGCCTACAAAAATAAGGCTATATAGCTTTCTTCCTCCTCGAGCACTTGTTTATTCATCCGATGTTTCTCTCTCTGAAAACAACCAAAATATAGGGAGGAAGGTTTTGAACTCCAAATCTTCGAGAGATTTTTCTACAGTGGTTAGATCCATGCCTTTCCACTCTTGTTACGCATTTTTTTATAATTTTAAACATCCCTTTGTGATGGATCTATGCATGCAGAATTGTGAAGAAAAAGCACCATGTTTTTTCCTTTCTTTTTTTTACTTTCCTATGATATGATTGTGTACCCAAAATGATGTATTTTGCTCTCATCCATTTCCTAGGAGAGAAATATGGATAGACGCCAATGGATGTATCATACGCCAAGGTTTTTGCCGCCATATACAGATGAAGTATCTAAATTTATTGATATTGCCAAGGCGCACGCTGAAAACAACAATACGAGGGAGATACATTGTCCATGTGCTGACTGTAAGAATGGAAAAGTATGGGCATATGTTACAAGCGTAATGGAGCATTTAGTGATTCGTGGATTTATGGATGACTACATAATGTGGACACATCATGGCGAGCATCAAGTGGAACCTGATGAAAAAGAAGATCGACCAGATGTTGATAACATGGAGTATGCTGATGGTGATAGTTGTGGTGATAATAATATTGATCTAGAGGAAATGTTACGCCATGCAGAACCTGAGGTGCTAATGGGATCGGCTAGGGGATTAGATAATTTTGAAGCTTTACAAAAGGCAGCGAATGATGTTTTGTATGATGAATCAAAGAGTTGTGACAGTGAGTTCTCAATATTACGACCAGTTCTTGAACTTATTAGGTTGAAGGCGAGATATGGATGGTCTGATAGTAGTTCTGACAGCCTTCTTGAACTTTTGAAAATCATGCTGCCAAAACCTAACTCATTACCATCCAACACATATCAAGCAAGAAACTCATATGTCCCCTTTCTCTTGGTGTGGAAAAGATTCATGCATGCGTGAGTCATTGCATACTGTACAGGAAAGAGTACACTTTGTTGGATAAATGCCCAACATGCAGTGCTAGCCGGTACAAATCAAATAACAACACTTGCCTAAAAGAGGGCTGACACATTCGAGGAAACTAAGAGAAAAATTCAGCAGCTTGTGATGTGATACCTTCCTGTGAAAGACCGCATTAAGCGTTTGTTCTCAAACCCCCAAGATGCGGAATTAATGCGCTGGCATCAAGAAGGGCGTGAGAAAGATGGGATGCTCCGACACCCAGCGGATGCTCGTCAGTGGATAAACTTTGATGCAAAGTACATATAATTTACTAAAGACCCGTGGAATATTAGGTTTGCCCTGAGTACTGATGGAGTTAATCTTTTTGGAGACATAAGCAGCTCACATAATACCTGGCTAATGCTTCTCACCATGTACAATCTTCCTACTGACTTTGTTAGAAGCGAAAATACGTTTTACTCTGTGTCCTGATACAAGGACCCCGACAACCTAGTATTGATATTGATGTATTTCTTGAACCATTGTCGGAAGATATGATATATTTATGGAATGAAAGGTTGAAAGTGTGGGATGAGTACTTAAGACAATACTTCACAGTGAAGGCCATCATTTTTGTTACCATTAGCGATTACCCCACCATGTTTTCAGTTTCAGGGTAGATTAAATGGAAAACAAGATGTGTGATATGCTTAAATGGAACGTACTACAGGTACCTCCCAGGTTCCAACAAGCTTGTTTACTTGCGGCACCGACGGTTCTTACGCAAAGATCATAAGTACCACAAGATGACGTCAGAATTCAATGGTATTGAAGAGAATGATCCTCCAACAAAACCTACACCCGAGGAAAAAGTATGTGGCATGACAGAGAAAATAGAATGCGTGTTCAAAAAAGGGACTAAGAAATCTTCAAAGGGGACAAAGCGTAAGAAACCAGATGCTGAGCTACCTCCCCCATTCAAGAAGCATTCCATTTTCTTTAAGTACCTACTGTACTGGAAAGATCTAGAGATTCGGCATGCCATAGATGTCATGCATCTAGAAAAGAATGTGTTCGACAACACCATTGAAACATTGCTGGACATACCAAACAAGACAAAGGATCGTCTGCAGTCACGTAGAGACCTAATAGAAATGGGAATTAGGGAAGAGCTACACCCTCAAGAAGGAGAGAAGAATGACAAAGTTTATCTCCCACCAACCTATTTCACACTAACATCTGAGGAGAAAAAAGCATTTTGCAAATCCCTTCGCGATGTGAAAGTGCCTATAGGTTTCTCATCAAACATCAGACGACTAGTCTCCATGAAAGATTTGTCGGCATCCAGTTATAATTCACACGACTGTCATGTCTTGCTCACCATATTTCTTGCCATTGCTTTAAGGGCCATTAAACCGGAACATTGAAAGGTTGCTATCACAAAGATGTGCTACTTTTTCAATGCAGTCTCACAGAAAGTCATCAACCCTAAAGAGTTAGCACGTCTTCGTAAATTCTCACATGAGACCCAATGCCAACTTGAGATGTGTTTCCCTCCATCATATGTTAATATGATGGAGCACCTCATGGTTCACATAGTGCCCTAGATAATTGCGCTTGGCCTGTTGTACCTACATCAAATGTGGCCCTATGAGCGTTACATGGTTGTTTTGAAGGGCTACGTACGGAATCGTGCCTATCCAGAGATATATGTACATATATAGTTCGGAGATATATGTTGAATCATTTTTTACAATTTGATATGTATTTGAAATATATTAGCAATATTAATTTTCATTGCAATTATTATGTTTGAAGTACAAAACGATGTCCGATAGTACTAAAGGGAATGAAGAAAGCTCAGTACCCCAAGCCGAAGAGAAGACTCCAAGGGCCATCATGGAGGCCTCACAGGCCACCGGCAGAGGCCTCACAGGCCATCGGGGTTGCCTCGTAGCCTACCCTAGAGGCATATGACGGTTTCGACAATGACAAACCCAAGGAGGGCGACGCGTACTTGTCGCAAATTGACCCTTGTCCAGGCCCGAAAAGGAGGAAAAAAAGATGACGATGGTGAACAAGACGACGAAGACTATGTCCCGTGTGAGAAAGCAGTAAGGTTTCAAAATGATGTTTTAATGGCAATTATGTAAGTGCTAACTAGTAGTTCATTCTAATTCGACCATTTTTTAAATAATATAATAGGAAACGGGCCCATGGAGATCTAGATGGCAAGCAAAAAAAGCCGCCCAACTCGAAGATGTCCCAGCTACGACATCCGGCTCCAAGAAAAAGGTTAAGTCAACAGAGCCCAAAAAAAAAGAGGAGAGAGGAGCGGCAATAGGATAATCGATGGGTTATATGTTGTGACCAAATAGGCCCAAAAGGGGGCCTATTTTGGACTTGGACAGGTTATATGTTCGCCCTACCACTGCACGCTTAAAGTACAATTCCTAGTGTAGCGCAATAGTAAGGGATAAGATCCCAATCACGATCAAGGACTGGGATCAAGTACCACCAGGGGAGAAAACAAACCATGGGAGGAGTTGAAGAAAAGGATATAGTTCCCTGAGGGATCCGAAGCAGCGGCTAGGAATTACGCATTGCAAACAATGGACAAGGCATGGTGTGGATGGAAAAACACCCTGAACAAAAACTTTGTTCAGAAGGGGAAGACACCTTTTATGAAATATGGCAAAATAATGCCATCCCAGTTGGATGAATTTGTCAAGTTCAAGACCTCGCCAGAAGAAATGGAGAGGAGCAAGAGGATGTCTGACTTGGCCAAGCAAAACAAATGGCACCATCGCTTGGGCTCCGGTGGGTATGCACCGAAGATTAAGCAGTGGACAAAAGAGGAGGAGGAAATGAGGAAGGCGGGGGTTTCGGTTCCAATGTAAAGTTTTATTTGAAGACCCCGACCTCCAAGGAATTGCTGATAGAATAGAATATTTATCCAGCGCACAGAAGAAGGGGGAATTTACCCCGTAGAGGGAGAAGGATGCGCTTAGCAAGGTGCTGGGAAATCATGAGCACGGAGGTCGGGTTCTAGGGGTTTCCTCTAAGCTAAGTTGGAAAGAAGGGTTCAAAAAGGACGCCCCTTCGTACAAGAAACATGATGCCTACAAGGAAATCTTGAGAAATGAAGGGAGCGAGAGATTGAAAAGAGAAATGATGGAATTTTGCTTCGACCAAGGTCGGTTGCCTAAGCCAAGAGGTTCGTCCCAAATATTGGAGCCAGACTATCCCTTCGATGACTTGAAGGAGAATACACCGTGTAGGTTGCACGTCCCACTTGGTAGAGTTGGAAGAACCCTTGAGGCTGTGGTCGGAATTGCTATCCCTGGCAGAACTTATCACGAAAGTGTTATTTCAGATGATTATGCGAAAGTGCAGCCGCAAGTGGTGAACGAAGGGTTTAAGTCATACGATTTGGACATCCCAACTTCCGATGGTATATTCGTACTTGGGGATGCAGTCGACCTTGTAGTTTTGTGGCACAAAAAAGATATAATCTTTGGGACTGGCACCGATGCTTCGCCAAAACCACCGAGACCTCCTAAAAAAACTGTTGAATGATAAGGTGGAAGCACATGAGCAACCTAAGAGCACTGAAGGGGCATATACATCGGCAATTATGCTGGCAATAGAACCGGAGGTGAAAATGGTGTCATACATCGGAGTCGAAATCGAAGTCGCAATAGGTTTGGAATAGGTTGAAATAGAACCAGATGTGTATGACCCATCTCCTGCAAAAGAGGCGTGGACACACTCCCGGTCGATGACAATGGCACCGACAAGTTCGAAGTGCCTAAAGTGGTCAGAAGCCATAACTCCAAGTCTAAGGATAATCAAAAGGAGAAGTGGATGGTAACCGCCTTCAGAGGTGGTAAAAAACGTGCCAAGGAGAGAGAAGTTGATGAGAAGAAGGCAGCTGAACTTGCAGGCCCAAAATACTTTGCAACAGATGATTGCCCGACAGAGTTTGAAAATGGCAAACCCTTTTGGCCAGATTATGCACTTGAAGAAGACCCGTGGGAGATGAGAAGGTTACATAAATGGTACATGGACGCCAGCAAGAAAGGCCTAATGTCATTAACTGTTCGATCACCGCCTGATGCTTTCATGGCCGACGAAGGTTTTTTTGGCTCGATTTCGCTGATCTTTGCACCGTCTATCATCGGGAAAAGATGGACGTAAACTCTATTGGTGCATGGTGCCTGTGAGTATATGAACGCGTATTTTTTACACAAATAAATAAATAGACTACATAAGCCTGTGATTATTATTAGCAAGCTTCTCTTATAGGATGCAATACATGGATGCTGATAAGACCAAGGTTCCCATTGGTTATCTGGATCCAAGAAGGATCTGTCAAACCCAGCTGTTAACAGCGGATTTTGGTAATCGACTTGGAAAGGAAAGAGGAAACCGAAGCAGAGAGGAAGGATTGAGTTGGAGTCAGACGAGGTTTCGTATCGGACCCGGTAGCCGTATCGGACTGGGTAAGGCGTTGCCAGAAAGAGCGTATCGGCCAATACGAATTTGATGCGTTGCCAGAAAGAGCGTATCGGCCGATACGAATTTGATGTGGTCGTTGGCCGATACGGGTTGTAAGTTCACAAAGTCAGCGTGGGCTTGGTCTGGGCTCGAGATAAGCTTCAAGGAAGTTGCCAAATAGAGATAAAGCTCGGTTTTAGGCAATTGTATCTTGTAAATTAAGTAGGTTTAGATCTAATCTGTGGCAAAAGTCTGCCGCAAAGACTTGTTTGTTAGTTGTAGATAAGATCGTGCCCTACAAGGGTTCTGTTGTAATCTCGGGTATAAATATCCCGATAGTATGTACATAGAAACTCTCTCAATCAATCACACAAACAACAATCGATCTATTTTCGGCGCATCGCCAACCCTCGCAAGAGGTTGACTCCTGACGAGTTCTTGCTTCCCTAGAGCAGAGGTAAGAACTCGTACCTGACGATCTACATCGTCGGGGCTAGCGTGTCGTTTTAGGCACGTTAAGCCTTGGTGATGTGATCGTCGTTTATCATGTTTTAGCTAATCTTGATGTGGTTTTCTAATTTTTCCTCGCCAGCGGTTAACTCGTTTTAGGGTTTATTGCCGACGATGATTGAATTAGTTTGCTCGTTTAGATTATCTAAGGCATTTACCATCCCCAAAAGCGATCGACGGCTTGATTTTCTTTGTGTTAAGTTTCGATTCACACTTTGAGTTGCTATTGACCTTAGTCCTGTTTTGAGATTTAACACAAAGCCTGCTTTCGATTGTAATTAAGGATAGTGCCGGGGTTTCAGCCGGTCTTACCTAATGCATGCGATTATTTATGTTTTTGCATGTATTTGCCACTTATACATGCGGATTGATGCATATAAATATATTGGTTACAGGGTGTTCTTAAGATCTCTCTGTGATTGGTGTATTCATATTGGCCGATTGGCTTGTTTAAGTTTGCACTAGAGTACTAGCTAGTGTATTTATCTTCATGAAACCCTCATCAGCCGATTCTAGCAATTTGTTATATACATGTTAACATGGGCCGATGAGATTAGATCTGTTTTGTCAGTTCAATCTAATTATTATTTTGAGTAAGCCGATATAGCTTTGCCCTATCGGCTGGGCTATAACAATGTGACATCGGCGTATCGGCCAATCGACCATTGTTTTCTGACATGGTTTACTTGTTTCTTGTTGATTGCAGATCAAATCAACTGGCACGCTCTGCACATGACTAGGCAAGCCTTTTGGACCTGCACTGGAGCTAAGCAGATCTCCCAGGGCGCCATGGAAACGTGCAACCCGTTTTGTTGCGAGGCGGGTCTAAATTCTGCGCCAACACGCTTTTGGCACGCCCGGTGGGACTCAAGAACACAAGCTTCGCAACAACAAGAATACCACTTCGACATGTCGAAGCAGGCCGAGGTCTCCAAGGAGAACGTCGTCTCCGTAACCGTCGACCAGCTCAACGCAGAGCAGAAAGCCGAGATGGAGAAGCTGGTCGAGCAGTTTCAGAATATATATCTGCAAACGTATTCTAGGACTCGGCAAGGCACCCTAATTCAGAAGTCTAAGGTGATAATGCCAAGTCCTGGAGATGGAGCTAGTACGTCGTCGGCGGCACACGACCACACCGTCAAGACTGAAGATACCGCGGCGCCGATGTTGCAAGACAGAATTGACTTCGCAGTTCACTCTGCGCTAGTCAACCAGTCGGGGATCCTAGTAAACACATTGACCAATACGGTCAAATCGATCCTAGATGGGTCAATCCACCAGTACAAGCCTCAGGGGCCGATTTTCTTGCCAGAAAATAAGTTCCCTGCCTATCGGACCCTGAGGAACGACCTGAGCACAGCTCAGCCGATAGCGCCGATGCCACCTCCATCGGCGCAACCAACATCAACTTTGCCACTGGTCCTCACCAGGCAAGCGGGAGGCAATCCTCAGCACATTACAGAGGAGCAATATGCTAAATGGACAAAGGGGAAGCAACCAGTGATCGAGCCGATGCAGCAAGCTCCTGTCAACCCGTCATCAACCGGACAGCCGCACATCCCCATGATTGGTAACCCTCCACCACAGACTGCTTACAACGTGCCGCAAGGCTATCAGCAGTATACCACGGGACAGTACGACGCGTAGAATTTGAACCACCACTACCAGCCGTACTCCCCCAGACAGTATCAAGCGGAGGGGCTGCAACAATCCTACCAGCAAGACCTCCCACATCGGCCCGCAGGGTACTGGGTCGACATGATAGCCGAAGTGATGCGAGATCAGTTTGGCTTGAAACCTAAGGAGAGTTCTACGGTGTATCGGCACCCGTACCCCGAGGAATTTGACAGAGTGCCACTGCCAAGCCGATACGAAATCCCAGATTTCTCCAAGTTTTCAGGGCAGGACAACGTCTCGACGTACGAGCATGTGAGCCAATTCCTAGCACAGTGCGGGGAGGCATCGGCCATTGAGGCGTTGAGGGTGAGGTTTTTTCCCCTGTCCTTATCAGGGTCAGCATTTACATGGTTTTCATCTTTACCCTGCAATTCCATCAGAGGATGGATAGATTTGGAGAAGCAGTTTCACTGGTATTTCTATAACGGCGTACAAGAGATGAAACTGTCCGATCTGACTGCCGTCGGACAACGAGTGGATGAATCGGTCCCAGACTATATCCAAAGATTCAGGGACATAAGGAATAGGTGCTACAGCCTCAGCCTAACCGATTCACAGCTCGCCGACTTGGCGTTCCAAGGTTTACTGGGGCCGATACGAGAGAGGTTCTCCTCTCAGGAATTCGACAGCCTAGCACAGTTAGCACAACGGGTATCGGCCCACGAGCAACGATTTCAGGAGGCAAAGAAGTTTGCGAAGAAGATTAACACAATTTATCAGTACGCCTCCGATGAAGATGATGAAGAAGACGTCGACGTCGATCTAGCTGAGTGGGCCCGGATGAAGAAGCCAATAACATGCCAATGGGCCAAAAAAGGCGACAAGGAGGACAAGTACGTCTTCGACATCAATAAGGCTAACAAAATATTGACTTACTGTTGCGAGAAAAGCAGATTCAGCTGCCAGTAGGTCATATACTCCCATCGGCCGAAGAAATCAAGAAGAGGAGATATTGCAAGTGGCACAACACTTATTCCCATCACACCAATGAATGCAAGATCTTCCGACAACAGATCCAATCGGCCATCGAGCAAGGCGGAATCAAGATCGATGATGCTAAAAGGCCGATGAAGATAGAAGGACACCTGTTCCCAGTCAATATGGTATGGGCAGACAGGGCCGACGGCGGTGGCCATCGGACCGGCAAGCGACCTTATCAGACCTCAGAAGGCCTAATTAGAAAATACCAGCGAAGGCGGGAGGAACAAGCACAGGACCAAGCCGATCAAGATAACTCCTACGACCCTCATTGGGAGTGCGAGTTTTTTCGCTTCTGCTAGAACGAAGGAATGAGGCTGCCATCTATCCAAGAGTGCCCTGCATGTAACAATGTAGAAGATTCCTATCAGGGCAGCTCGAGCAAGCAAGTGCATCGGCCGAACAAGCAGAGAAAGTCTGTACACGACAGACTGGGGCCGATGCACTATGATCACCAGAACAAGGACGAGGAGCAAGTCCAAAACTCCCAATGGTGCCCGAGTGACGTATTCAGCAAGACACAGAAACGGCGGGTTCAGAGGCTAAGGAGAAAGGAGCAAATCCAGGAGCAGCAGGCGGCAATAGCCCATTGGCCCACCAGAACTAAAAAAGAATGGAGGGTGAAATCTACGGTGGTCAAGGCCGATGAGGGCACCTCCAATACAGCTCGAGCCTCCACGGTCCCAAAAGGTAAAGGTGATGAGGACACAACTAGCTCGGATATAACCATGACTACCTTGTGTATTAATCAGCCAAAGGTTAACCAGTTCTACATAAGATTTACTTGTTATATTTTTGAACATACGTTGCTACACAATGAGTTTTGTTTGTTTTCGTTTGCAGAGGTACTTGCTTGGATGAAGGAAAAGAAGCCGAGCAGAACGAACGCATGGAATATCAAAGAAGTTGATTGGGGACCAAACCAGGACCTTCTCCAAGTCGACTTCAGGTGCAATTCGGAGTCCAGGACCAGTCTGCACTAAAACGGGCGCCCAGGTCGCATACGTGCTCGGATTGGGGCATTCTTTATATGGATGGAAAGCTAAGAAGATAACCTTTCCAATGGATCTAGTCCCATGTCCAAATTCATTACGAGTCATCAGGAATTGGCCGAACAAGCTGACGTTCAGAGTCTGTCCCGGCGCTGCGACGCCGTATTTGGGCCTTTGGCCCGTGTATCGTGTTGGAGCCCATTAGGGTTGCGTCAAGGGGTGCTTGCACGACCCTAAACTCCATATATCAGTAGCCATCGCTATCTTTAGGTCTTGGGTTTTGCTTAGATTAATCTGTCAAGAACAGTTTCGCCGCTAGATCGGTTTGTAAGACCCCAACTTGTGAGCTTAATCATTCATCTGTAATTTTGGTTGTATTCTATCTCGTTCTTGTTTGTGTTCTTCGATTGGCAAACAGGGATTAGCCTTTTCGGCGAGGTCACCCGCGTTTCGACACGGGTGATAACCAGAGGAGACGTGGTGCTGCGATTGCGGGGCTCAAGAGCGTGCGCGTTCAAGAAGCCGGATCGCTTTGTGTCGCGACTCCATCCAAATCGTTGTTTATCAGAACCTTTCGGAAGATCGGGAACCCTAGTGCACATCAAGAGGTGTAGCATCGGCTTCTGTTAACATGGTTTTCATATTACCAACAGAGTATAGCGTGCAGACGGCCGATGAAGCAGTAGCCGAAGATGAGCAATCTTCGGCCAAACTACAGTTGTCACCCGATCAAGCCGTGTTCGACAAGCCAATCGACGCTAGCTACATGCACCTCAGGCCGTTATACATCAAAGGGTTCATTAATGGACGGCCGATGACGAAGATGCTGGTCGATGGCGGCGCGGCGGTCAACTTGATGCCATACACGACCTTCAGGAAGCTTGGAAAAGTACCTGAAGACCTTATCAAGACCAACATGGTGCTCAAGGACTTTGGTGGCAACGCGTCCGAGGCGAAGGGGGTCCTAAACGTGGAACTCACCGTGGGCAGCAAGACAATACCCACCACCTTCTTCGTCTTCGACGGAAAGGGCTCCTACAGCTTGTTGTTGGGATGGGATTGGATCCACGCAAACTGTTGCGTCCCTTCAACAATGCACCAATGCCTCATACAATGGCAAGGGGACCAGGTTGAGATCGTGCAGGCCGATCGGTCGGTACACGTGGCCAATGCCAATCTCGCAGTATGGGAGATGGAGGGAATCGACTGCTTGTCCGGGCGAGTCTGGGACGCCGATTTCCTCAAAGTAACTGATTGCGACATAGAGACGATTGAAGATCAAGACAAGCAGTTACTTTAACAAAGATGCGCCGTCCACCGTTCAAGATGAGCAAGCTAGTCCCTACACAGATGATGCGGTGGACGAGCTAGATGGCAAGTTGGGACAGGGTTTTACGTCGGCTGACGAACTTGAAGAGGTTGATATAGGAATAGGTGATAGGCCTAAGCCGACGTATGTAAGTGCTAACCTGCCAAAGGAATACAAGAATAATCTAATAAATCTTTTGAAAGAATTCACGGATTGTTTTGCATGGGAATATCATGAGATGCCAGGATTAAGCCGATCGATCGTAGAACATCGGCTGCCAATCAAACCAGGCTATCGGCCATTTAAACAAGCTCCTAGGAGATTTAAGGCCGATATGCACGAAGCTATCAAGGCAGAGATCACACGACTTTACGATGCCAACTTTATAAGACCTTGCCGATACGCGGAATGGGTCTCCAATATAGTTCCAGTAATGAAGAAAAATGGCAAGCTTAGGGTATGTATCGACTTCAGAGACTTGAACAAAGCAACACCAAAAGATGAGTACCCTATGCCTTTGGCCGATTTGCTTGTCGATGCCGCGTCTGGGCACAAGGTTATCAGCTTCATGGATGGGAACGCAGGCTACAACCAGATTTTCATGGCCGAAGAAGATATTCACAAGACAGCCTTCCGGTGCCCGGGGGCAATCGGCCTGTACGAGTGGGTTGTTATGACCTTCGGTTTGAAGAATGCTGGAGCTACGTATCAGAGGGCCATGAATTATATTTTTCATGATCTTATCAGCTCTTTGATTGAAGTTTATATCGACGATGTCGTCGTGAAGTCAAGAGAGTATGATATGCACTTGGCCGATTTACGCAAGGTACTTGAAAGAGCGAGGAAATATGGCTTAAAAATGAACCCTAACAAGTGTGCCTTCGGCGTATCGGCCGGTTAGTTTTTGGGTTTCTTGGTCCACGAAAGAGGAATTGAGATTACACAGAAGAACATCTATGCTATAAAGAAAATCAAGCCTCCGACGAACAAGACCAAGTTACAATCTCTACTAGGCAAGATCAATTTTGTTCGGCGCTTTATATCAAACCTGTCAGGAAGAATAGAGCCGTTCACTCCGTTATTGAAGATAAAAGACGATCAAGAGTTCACATGGGGTGATAAGCAGCAGAAGGCGCTGGACGACATCAAAGAATATTTGAGCTCCCCATCGGTTCTAATTCCTCCACGGAAGGGAGTTCCGTTCAGGCTGTACCTATCGGCCGATGAGAAGTCTATCGACTCCGTCTTGGTTCAGGATATTGACGGCAAAGAGCGAGTTATTTTCTATCTCAGCAGGAGGTTGCTGGACGCCGAGACAAGGTACACGCCAGTAGAAAAACTCTATTTGTGCTTATATTTTTCATGTACTAAGTTGAGGCATTATTTACTTTCCAATGAGTGCATTGTGGTAAGTAAGGCCGATGTGATGAAATACATGTTATCGGCCCCCGTATTAAAAGGAAGAATTGGGAAGTGGATTTTTGCCTTGACAGAGTTTGACTTGCGATATGAATCGGCTAAAGCGATCAAGGGACAAGCCCTGGCCGATTTTAATGTTCAGCACAGAGATGACTCAATTGCATATTTAGATATTGTGCCATGGACGTTGTATTTTGATGGGTCTGTTTGCAGATTTGGATGCGGTATCGGCCTAGTCATCATATCCCCTCGGGGGGCAAGCTTCGAGTTTCCTTTTACTATCAAGCCTTATTATACAAATAATCAAGCCGAGTATGAGGCTGTTCTCAAAGGCTTGCAGTTATTACAAGAGGTCGAGGCCGATTCCGTAGAGATCATTGGTGATTCACAGCTGGTCATTAATCAACTTTCTGGGGATTATGAATGCAAGAATGATATTCTCAGAGTTTATAATGAGGAGTGCATGGAGTTGCTACAAGCTTTCAAGATTGTGATGATGAGGCATATACCTAGGAAGCAGAACTTCGAGGCCAATGACTTAGCTCAGGGGGCATCGGGATACAGGCCGATGACTAAAGATGTTCAGATTCAGGTTGCCACCGTGGATGCCGATGATTGGAGGTTTGACATCATTGAGTATTTGAGAAATCCTTCTTAATCGGCGTCACGAAAAATGAAGTATAAAATTTTACGTTATGTCTTACTGGATGATGATCTGTATTCTCGGACAATTGATGGTGTCTTGCTCAAATGCTTAAGTATCGAAGAAGCCAAAGTTGTCATGAGCAGGGTCCATGAAGGGATTTGTAGAACACATCAATCGGCCCATAAAATGAGATGGCTCTTAAAGCGCGTCGGATATTTTTGGCCAACAATGCTAGAGAATTGTTTCAAGTACTATAAGGGATGTCAAGATTGTCAGAAATTTGGAACAATTCAAAGAGCACCGGCATCGGCTATGCATCCAATCATAAAGCCGTGGCCGTTTCGTGGATGGGGCATAGATATGATCGGCCAGATAAACCCACCATCAAGCAAGGGACACAAATATATACTGGTGGCTACAGATTACTTCACGAAATGGGTTGAGGCCATTCCCCTCAAGAAGGTTGATTCCAAGGACGCAATTCAGTTTGTCAAAGAGCATATAATATATCGGTTTGGACTTCCACAGACATTGACTACAAATCAAGGATCAATCTTCGTGTCTGATAAATTTGTGCAATTTGCTGAGAGTATGGGTATTAAATTATTGAATTCTTCTCCATATTATGCGCAAGCTAATGGGCAGGCAGAAGCTTCTAACAAGACTTTAATCAAGCTGATCAAGAGGAAAATCGATGAACAGCCGAGACGGTGGCATACCACGCTAGCCGATTCCCTTTGGGCGTATCGGATGGCTTGTCATGGTGCAATTCAGGTGCCGCCTTATCAGCTGGTTTATGGGCATGAAGCTGTGCTGCTATGGGAGACCAACATCGGCTCAAGGAGAATTGTCTTGCAAGACGACTTGACAGCCGATGAGTATCATAACCTTATGGTTGATGAGCTGAATCGGCGGCGGAGGGATGCGAATCTGGACCTGCGCGGTTTTCAGGCAAGCCCTAGCAACGAAGTCGATGGGTTCCTCAGAGCTAATTCCGCCACATTATATAATGAAGCGGAATTGGGGGGCATGTGTTAACAGCGGATTTTGGTAATTGACTTGGAAAGGAAAGAGGAAACCGAAGCAGAGAGGAAGGATTGAGTTGGAGTCAGACCAGGTTTCGTATCGGACCCGGTAGCCGTATCGGACTGGGAAAGGCGTTGCCAGAAAGAGCGTATCGGCCGATACGGATTCGATGTGGTCGTTGGCCGATACGGGTTGTAAGTTGACAGAGTCAGCATGGGCTTGGTCTAGGCTCGAGATAAGCTTCAAGGAAGTTGCCAAATAGAGATAAAGCTCGGTTTTAGGCAATTGTATCTTGTAAATTAAGTAGGTTTAGATCTAATCTGTGGCAAAAGTCTGCCGCAAGGACTTGTTTGTTAGTTGTAGATAAGATCGTGCCCCACAAGGGTTCTGTTGTAATCTCGGGTATAAATATCCCGATAGTATGTACATAGAAACTCTCTCAATCAATCACACAAACAACAATCGATCTATTTTTGGCGCATCGCCAACCCTCGCAAGAGGTTGACTCCTGACGAGTTCTTGCTTCCCTAGAGCAGAGGTAAGAACTCGTACCCGACGATCTACATCGTCGGGGCTAGCGTGTCGTTTTAGGCACGTTAAGCCTTGGCGATGTGATCGTCGTTTATCATGTTTTAGCTAATCTCGATGTGGTTTTCTAATTCTTCCTCGCCAGCGGTTAACTCGTTTTAGGGTTTATTGCCGACGATAATTGAATTAGTTTGCTCGTTTAGATTATCTAAGACATTTACCATCCCCAAAAGCGATCGACGGCTTGATTTTCTTTGTGTTAAGTTTCGATTCACACTTTGAGTTGCTATTGACCTTAGTACTGTTTTGAGATTTAACACAAAGCCTGCTTTCGATTGTAATTAAGGATAGTGCCGGGGTTTCAGCCGGTCTTACCTAATGCATGCGATTATTTATTTATTTGCATGTATTTGCCACTTATACATGCAGATTGATGAATATAAATATATCGGTTACAGGGTGTTCTTAAGATCTCTCTGAGATTGGTGTATTCATATTGGCCGATTGGCTTGTATAAGTTTGCACTAGAGTACTAGCTAGTGTATTTATCTTCATGAAACCCTCATCGGCCGATTCTAGCAATTTATTATATACTTGTTAACATGGGCCGATGAGATTAGATCTGTTTTGTCAGTTCAATCTAATTATTATTTTGAGTAAGCCGATACAGCTTTGCCTTATCGACTGGGCTATAACAATGTGACATCGGCTTATCGGCCGATCGACCATTGTTTTCTGACATGGTTTACTTGTTTCTTGTTGATTGCAGATCAAATCAACTGGCACGCTCTATACACGACTAGGCAAGCCTTTTGGACCTGCATTGGAGCTAAGCAAATCTCCCAGGCCGCCGTGGAAACGTGGAACCCGTTTTGTTGCGAGATGGGTCTAAATTCTGCGCCAACACGAGCATACCGTGACGCTATCACCAAACTCCGAGTAGCTCAAGAACAAGATGCCTGAAGAGATAGCGGAATACAAGAAGGGCTTTCACAAGACCAATTTGCTTAGTGTGGCATAGTACACTAGACGAGCTTTCTTGAAATTTCAACATAATAGAGTCATAATGGCTGCATAAAACTTTAAGTAAGTCCCATTGATTTTTCTGTACATATTGTGTTATTTCATCCGTAACTAATTTCACCGTCATTACTATGTAGCGATCATTACATTTGTTTCTTGATCTACCCGAAGTACGGGACTGTTACAGTCCTGGACCACCTTGATTATAATCACAGGATATATAGATAATTTCTAACAATCTTACAGTAGTAAGTGATTCTGATCCATGCATATCTACTTTTCATGAATTATAATTAAATCTTCACCTTAATATGAATCGCTAATATCCTTACAGTGCGTACAACTACTACAAGGTAAAGGGTGGAGAACAACTGCAAACAAGGGAGAAGTTGCTAGTGCATACATACTGGCCGGTAATACTCCACACACTTAATGTATTTAAATTCTTTTACTTGCAATGTTTAACTAATTCCTTCTATGTGTATGTCATGAAGTGTCACAAGCAACCTAAAGGCAGTGTCCTCTACGGTTATTACACATGCAAATTCCTTAGGGTTAATGGGAGTTAGAGGACCAACACAGAATATTTATTGAAAGTTCTTTAAAATATTTATTTTATACTAAATTTATTGAGTCAGTGATTTTAATTTTGAATTTGTATTCAAATCAAATTTGTTGTTTTATTACTTTTATTCTAAATTGTATTTTTAGGGATTTTAAATTGTATTGTGTTGTATTAGGGTTCTTCTTTTAATACTTATTTTATTATTCCAAATTTTAGATATTTATAACTTATACCTTTACGTGAACTCTTGATATTTTATATTCGATATGGACTCTTGTTATATTTTTATTTCTAATTTTAATGAACATTTTATTTTGTTTTCGAATGCTCTTTTAGTTTTTTTTCCGAAATTTAATTACAAACTCCTCGTAGTAGATCTTCCATCGTTGTTGGCCTCGCAAATCATCTCGCCAACATCCTCGTTAGTGAGCCTCTTCCGATGCATTGGCCATGTTGTAGCGGAACTCAGCGGCGAAGGTGAAGTCGTCTTCTGGTCTTTGTCGAGGACGCGATATGCCTCCCTCAGCTCCTCCTCGGAGTCCTTATTCTTCATCTAATCATCTTGCGCGCCATTAGGCCCACAAACTCTCCTGGAAGTCGATGTTGCCGACGGCACATCGGCGTCCACCTTGCTAATGATGTTCTGCAGCTTAGCCTCCGTCGGGTTCTGGCCGTGGCGGAGCTCGGCGACGGAGATGAAGCCATCTTTCGGTGTTTGTCGAGGACACGAAACGCTTCCTTCAGCTCCTCCTAGGAGTCCTTGGGCTTAATCTAATAATCTTGCGTGCTATTAGGCCCAGGAACTCTCCTGGAAGTCGATGTTGCCACTACCGTCAGCATCCACTTTGCTGATCATATTCTGCAGCTTCGCGTTCGTTGGGTTCTGACCCAGAGTATGCATCACGGTTCCGCGAGCTCTTTGCTGGTGGTAGAACCTAGACCGTGGACTCAAATATTTAAATTCATTTATTATTTCTAAAGTCCAAATTTTGCTCTCTAATTTATTAGAGCGACACGTGCGGCTTAGGAGCGAGTGTAGGATTTCTCTGTATATCTAATGATAAATAAAATAATGGTCCAAACAAATTCAAAATTGAATATACAACTTAAAAAATATGTGACCTAATTTAAATGTTGATTGTTTCTTTGTTTGAGTTGATCCTAGAAAATTTGGAAAGAAAAGGAGGGAGAGGGAGAGGGAGAGGCCAGTACGTACCGTGCGTGTGTTTATAGCTTCGTGCGCATGGATGGATGATGGGTCTGATAGAATATAATGTGTTACTTTGGGCTTTTCTTTTCTTTAAGTAGATCTAATCTAATTGTCCAAAATTATGGGTTAATGATTAGATCATTTATTTTTTCTCAGATTTTATAGGACTTTCTCTAATTTAATTTATTAGAGTGCTACGTGACGGTTTAGGGACATTTATATGAAATTTAATGGACTTTTAATATATAATAAATAGATAATAGATGATTGTGAATATAGATCAGAGACCAAAACGTGTTCACACAGGGAATACATGATATAAATAAAGTTTAGCAAAAATATATATATTTCTTATGCCAAGACTCAATAGATCAACAAAATTATACCCTATTGAAAATATATAATATACTGCAATTGATCATTCTTGGAAGGAAAAGGTATGAATTACCCCCTAACTATCATGGTGGATCGAATTACCCCTGAACTCGAAAACCAAATATTTTACACCCTCAACTATTGAAGAGTGGTTTTGGTCCTACGTGGTAATCCAGTCAGCAATTCTTTAAAAAATTGATGGGGCCCATTGTTAGATCTCTCCCCTCCCACCTATCTGCAACGAGTCTGCCTCAATCCCCCTCCCTCTCCCCTCCCGGATCCATCCCCTTGCTGAGGTCCCTAGAGGCGACAACCAGCATCAACTGAGCTCGGTGAAGGCGTTGGAGTCGATAGCCAGTGGTGGAGCTCGAAGTCACTTGGGAGGGTGGCTTGCACGGAAGTGACTATAGCGGTGGCGGAGCTAGAGCTCGCGAAGGCAGCGACGAGCCCGCCGCCATCTCGAGCTTGGTGAGGGCGTTAGAGGTGGCTGCCAATGGCGGAGCTCGACGTCGCTTGGGGAGGGCAGTGGATCCGGAGCTTGCGTGGAGGCAACTATAGTAGCAGTGGAGACAGAGCTCACGGGAAAGAAGCAACGAGCCCGCTGCCATCTCGAGCTCCCTCGGCAACATTTTCTCGATGTCCCCTCCTCCCCAACCACCGCCGCTACCACTTCCATCCTCCCTGAGACTGGCGGCCATCACGCGTCTTGTCCCCAACCTCCGTCGATTCTCCCTGTCCTTCCTGACCTCGGCGGCCTCTGGCGCCCTCCTCATCCTTGGCTTTCCTTGGTACGCGACTCCGCGGTGGTCGTCCAGAGGAGTTTGGAGCCATCGATCCAGATGGCGGCGACGTGGTCCTACTGGTCGCTGGCGTAGGAGGTGGAGAAGGTGAGCATGGCGAGAGACCATGGCGAATGTAGTAGGGATCCCTGCACATGACGCGGCATAGGACGTGGCGAGCGGGAGCCAAGCGGTGGCCGGTGGCGGCGCATCCAAAGGGAGAGCGGTGACGCTTGCTGTGACAAGAAGGAGGAGGAAGCCTGGCCAACGAGCTCAACGGGCCAGCTGCCTCCGCGTTCTTCACCAAGGCCCAGGAGAAGAGAGAGGATATGGAGAGAGGTAAAGAGAGATGAGAGGGAGAGATCCGACAAGTGGGCCCCACCAAATTTTTTTAAAAGAATTGCCGACTAGACTGCCACGCGTATGCCACGTAGGACCAAAACCACTTCGGATTGAATCGGGGGTTATTTGTTTGGTTTCAATAGTTAAGGGTGTAAAATGGATGATATTCGAGTTTAGAAGTGTAATTCGGTCGACCACGATAGTTAGGAGGTAGTTCATACTTTTCCTTCTTGGGATCGTCACTTTACCCGAGAACATGACACCCGTGTAATCTGTAGCACAGCTAGCTGTATCAATCTCTGTCGCCTTCCTACGTGCGTGCACGCGCTCCGCCGCTGCTGCCGGGATTAGCGATACTTGCTAATTAATCTAATCTATCAAAATTTGTTTCTCATCACAATACAGAGTTTTTTTGAAGAAACAATTGGGAGGAAGCGTACGTAGGTATGTGCGTGGGTGGGCCGGTGGAGGAAGGAGCGGGAGATGGATTCACTACTAGAAAAAACATTTTTGCAAACGGCCGAAAACGGTCTTCCCATGCGGACGGCTGGGCCGCCTGTAAGCAAAGGCCGATTTTTGCAGGTGGACGCCCGGTCTGCTTGGGAAGATCAATCTTCCTAGGTGGAGGGGAGCCCATCGTGCCGCCTGGGAAGAAGGGAAGGGGGCCGCCTGCGATAATAATCAAGGCCGCTTGGGAAAATATGCGCGCCAAAATTTAAAATTTTCGCCAAATTTTTTAATAATAATTTTTAATCAATAATGTTGCAATTAATTAATTAATTAATACATAAATACTATTAGGCACAAACAAACATTTAATACTGACTTGTAATAACCGTAAGGAATTTGCATGTGTAATAACCGTAGAGGACACTGCCTTTAGGTTGCTTGTGACACTTCATGACATACACATAGAAGGAATTAGTTAAACATTGCAAGTAAAAGAATTTAAATACATTAAGTGTGTGGAGTATTACCGGCCAGTATGTATGCACTAGCAACTTCTCCCTTGTTTGTAGTTGTTCTCCACGCTTTACCTTGTAGTAGTTGTACGCACTGTAAGGATATTAGCGATTCATATTAAGGTGAAGATTTAATTATAATTCATGAAAAGTAGATATCCATGGATCAGAATCACTTACTACTGTAAGATTGTTAGAAATTATCTATATATCCTGTGATTATAATCAAGGTGGTCCAGGACTGTAACAGTCCCGTACTTCGGGTAGATCAAGAAACAAATGTAATGATTGCTACATAGTAATTACGGTGAAATTAGTTACGGATGAAATAACACAATATGTACAGAAAAATCTATGGGACTTACTTCAAGTTTTATGCAGCCATTATGACTCTATTCTGTTGAAATTTCAAGAAAGCTCGTCTAGTGTACTATGCCACACTAAGCAACTTGGTCTTGTGAAAGCCCTTCTTGTATTCCGCTATCTCTTCAGGCATCTTGTTCTTGAGCTACTCGGAGTTTGGTGATAGCGTCACGGTATGCTCGTGTTGGCGCAGAATTTAGACCCACCTCGCAACAAAACGGGTTCCACGTTTTCACGGCGGCCTGGGAGATCTGCTTAGCTCCAGTGCAGGTCCAAAAGGCTTGCCTAGTCGTGTACAGAGCGTGCCAGTTGATTTGATCTGCAATCAACAAGAAACAAGTAAATCATGTCAGAAAACAATGGTCGATCGGCCGATAAGCCGATGTCACATTGTTATAGCCCAGCCGATAGGGCAAAGCTGTATCGGCTTACTCAAAATAATAATTAGATTGAACTGACAAAACAGATCTAATCTCATCGGCCCATGTTAACATGTATATAATAAATTGCTAGAATCGGCCGATGAGGGTTTCATGAAGATAAATACACTAGCTAGTACTCTAGTGCAAACTTATACAAGCCAATCGGCCAATATAAATACAGCAACCACAAAGAGATCTTAAGAACACCCTGTAACCGATATATTTATATTCATCAATCCGCATATATAAGTGGCAAATACATGCAAAAACATAAATAATCGCATGCATTAGGTAAGACCGGCTGAAACCCCGGTACTATCCTTAATTACAATCGAAAGCAGGCTTTGTGTTAGATCTCAAAACAGGACTAAGGTCGATAACAACTCGAAGTGTGAATCGAAACATAACACAAAGAAAATCAAGCCGTCGATCGCTTTTGGGGATGGTAAATGTCTTAGATAATCTAGACGAGCAAACTAATTCGATCATCGTCAACAATAAACCCTAAAACAAGTTAACCGCTGGCGAGGTAGAATTAGAAAACCACATCGAGATTGGCTAAAACATGATAAACGACGATCACATCGCCAGGGCTTAATGTGCCTAAAGCGACACGCTAGCCCCGACGATGTAGATCGTCGGGTACGAGTTCTTACCTCTGCTCTAGGGAAGCAAGAACTCGTCAGGAGTCAACCACTTGGCCGAAAATAGATTGATTGTTGTTTGTGTGATTTCTTGAAAGAGTTTCCATGTACATACTATCGGGATATTTATACCCGAGATTACAACAGAACCCTTGTGGGGCACGATCTTATCTACAACTAACAAACAAGTCCTTGCGACAGACTTTTGCCACAGATTAGATCTAAACCTACTTAATTTACAAGATACAATTGCCTAAAACCGAGCTTTATCTCTATTTGGCAACTTCCTTGAAGCTTATCTCGAGCCCAGACCAAGCCCATGCTGACTCTGTCAACTTACAACCCGTATCGGCCAACGACCACATCGAATCCGTATCGGCCGATACGCTCTTTCTGGCAACGCCTTTCCCAGTCCGATACGGCTACCGGGTCCGATACGAAACCTGGTCTGACTCCAACTCAATCCTTCCTCTCTGCTTCGGTTTCCTCTTTCCTTTCCAAGTCGATTACCAAAATCCGCTGTTAACACATGCCCCCCAATTCCGCTTCATTATATAATGTGGCGGAATTAGCTCTGAGGAACCCATCAACTTCGTTGTTAGGGCTTGCCTGAAAACCGCGCAGGTCCAGATTCGCATCCCTCCGCCACCGATTCAGCAATCTCTTCGTGTTCTTCAACTTCGGCGACCCCTCGGCGTCCCATCGACATCGACCCCCTCAACAGCAAACCCTTCATCAACAACAATGGCCTCCGCTCCGTTCTACGCCTCCGAGGTCCCTGTGGTAAGTCAATCCCTTCACATTCTCATCTTCTCGCCGAGTTTTCTAAGTTAGGGTTTTTATTCTTGCCCCCCGGGTCTCATTTTTTATCGTTGTTCTTGTGACATAGGTCTTCAAAAACCAAATCTTGATTCCAACCAACGACAAATCACATCGCTTCCTGCTAGGCCCCATGGGCGACTGCGACCCAACCTGGCTGATCAACGCCGAAACAGACAGAATCCCCTTTAGGCAAGCCAAGCCTAATGTTTCTTCGTGGAAACATACCTTCAGATCCTGGCCATCGAAGCTTAATGGATACAGAACCTGGCACAAGAGGATTGCTGCTGCCAAACAGATCCACTGGGACGAGATAGGAATCGGCCAATGCATCACCTTATCCCTGGCCGATACCAAGAAAAATGAGCCACTCATGTCAGCCGCCAGTTACTTCTGGTCTAGCACCTTGAACGCCTTCCTGTTCAAACAAGGTCCAATGACCCCAACTCTGATTGATGTCAAGATACTAACAGATTGGACATTGACTCCGAGATCAATCCATTCAGCCTCCTGGTGAACAGCAGTCACAAATTGAAAACCAAGAAGATTGGAGGCTGGTCCGGATATATCTCTGAACACATGGAACAAGGATCAGTCTCGGAAAGAGAACATGTGGCCTTCCTGACACTGTGGTTGGAAAGGTTTGTCTTCTGTGGATCGACCTGCGGCCCCACTACAAATTGTCAACATTTGGCTCAAGCCCTGGTCGACAAGAAGCAAATCCCCCTATGCCGATACCTCTTGGGAGCTGTCTATCGGCTGCTCCATATCTCTACACAAGACTTAATGTTGAAGCAAACTGTGGCTCATGGAGGACCATGGTGGTTCATTCAGCTTTGGCTTACCATCCACACCAATACCATGGTTAATCGGCCTCCACTATCGGACTCCTGCTTCCCCTCAAAGTATGCTGATCACGAAGATCCCAGGACCAGAAGGTGCATGTCCTATGGGGAAGCGGCCTCCGTTTATCCAGGAGCAGACCAATCGGCTGAAGACATGTCTACATGGTTCATCCGATTCTACACCGGCCCTCCATCAGTTAGGATGGACATGTTCGTCTACACCTCGGACCGAGATTTTGAACTCCCTGACGATCTTCAGTTGAGCTTGGTAAATGATGATATGGAGTCAAGGGAACTATTCATGATCGGCCTCACCCCATGCCTGCTCGCAGTAGGCATATTTCAAGGAAGAAGCACCAGCCTGTCTTACAAATTTTACAATCCAATGGTGGCTGCTAGACAGTGCGGGCTTGGACAACTCCCCATCAATTTGTATCTTCATAGGCTCCTAGAGAGCAGAGGCATAGTTCCATCGGCGCTGGTCATGAGTAAAGCGCTGGAAATCAAACTCCCAAATCTCGGCGACTGTGACCGATTGCATTCGAGCGCCTTCATTCATATCAGCTTCCAGACATGGTGGCAAGAGTGGGCTGCTCATATTTTCCACCAATCGGCCAGATTCTATGTGACAGAACTTATCGAAGACATCAGCCCTCAGGTCCCCGATGGTCCGATTCCTTCTGTAAGCAACAGTGGACAAGAAATCTTCTATCATCAAGCCTTAGCCCCATCAGGATCGACTATCCTGGAATCAATCATCGGCCAAACTGCCCCAAGGCTGACATCACTCCTCCAAGGTCCGATGACTAAAGAAAACCCTAAGAGGAAGGCGCCAGCAAAAAGCAAATCTCAGAAACCCAGCAAGAAGGCTAAAACTGATGATCCAACCGATCCTGAAGAACTAGACCCCTCCTTGGAAGAATTCCTTGATGAACAAGTGATGGAGGAAGAGGTCGATGCAGCGGCTGCCGATGCACTTGAAGAAGAAAACCCATCGGCCAAAACCACCAAGCAGCCATCGGCCAAAACCACTATGATCCCTCCAGCCGATGACCAAGGTGACGCCCCCCAACCCAAAAGGACCAGACATGCCATTCGCAAGGTCAATACAATCTCTTCTCTGCATAATCCCCTTCTACCGTTATATTTTAACTTGATACTCTTTCAGGCTGCGGCGTCATCTGTGCTGAAGGAGAGAACTCGATCGGCCCCTTTACCAAGAACCAAGAAGGCCACTTTACAACAGCGCGAACGAGCCAAGGCACGATTGAGGACTCCTTCTCCTTCTCCACCACCCTCTTCGACTGTTTCGATAAGAGTTGATTTTTGCATTATCTCACTAATCACATAGAGCTATTTACCAATTTCCTGTTTTTCTCAGCCTAGGGTTCCATCACCTGCACCACATCGTCCAACCCCCTCGCCTACTGCTTCATCACAGCAAAAGGAGGCCGATGCAAGCACCACCGATGCTCCAACACAGGTAACCACGATTACTCTGATCCCCTTTCTGCCGATTCCTGTTCAACAAGGTTAACCTTGACCCACATTGATATTTGCAGAACCTAGCCGATATGTTCTCTTTTGATATTGGCTAGTTTCTTGACGATGAGGACAAGGAGCCACCCACCACAGCCAGGGCATCAATCTCTGATGATCTGAAGAACCGGCTGACCGACATCGCCAATCGGCTAGAGTCCTCATTGGAGTTCTTGGTGGAAGATTGCACCCCCATCAGGGTCAGGGTACAAGAAATTCAAGATGAACTGCCTGAAGACCTGATGGAGATTCTAACACCAGCCATCTTCTTGGAGCAATATCGATTCAAGCTTAATAAAGCGAAAGAAAGACTTGCGGAGCGACGAGAACGTGAACAACTGGAATCGGCCCTGTCCGCTAGCAAGGCTCAAGTCAATGCTGACAAGACCAAGTTGGACGAGCTAGCTGTGGAGCCGATTGTCTTGAAGAACAGACTCGAAGAACTCCGTCGCCTCGAAGCAGAGCTAGAATCAAAGCTGGAGGCCACGCGCCAAGAAATCCAAGAAGTTGAAGCCGGGATAGCTGCATCACCCAAGGCTATAGAAGACCAAACGGCAAAGCTCAAGGCATCGGCCAAGTACCTTGCAACCCTGAGCAAATCATTGAAGCCAATCCCAGGGTCGACGGCCGATGACGCCCAAGCTATAGAAGATATTGAACAAATTCGCCGTAGAGCCATTGCGGCTATTGCAGATTTCATAGGGTGATGTAACATATTTTGTCTTTATATTGTGTAAATACAAATCCTATCGGCCAAGCAGCCGAATTTGATCTGAAAATTCCAGCTTGAAAATTGTTTCTGAAATCCATCTTGCAAACAGATATCCCTTTACTATAATTAATCTCATCGGCCAGGAAGCCGAATTCGATCTCAATCTAAAAAAGTCCAAATCGAAAAAAATGCCTTGAAAAATTCCTTGAAAAATTCCCTGAAAAACGCGCTTGTATATATATATGCCCCCCAAATTTTAGAAGATGAGGGCTCATGTTGTAAAATTTGAACTAAGGACGATAGTATATATCGGCCATCTAAAGACGATGCATAGCACATCGGCTGTAATCATAAATCGGCTGGAGGGCCGATCATGAGTCGATCCATAGGCTCGGATAATATCTCTTTAAATACTTGCCGTTGAGAGCTCTACCATAAACTTTTCCATCCAGTCCTTTGAGCAAATAAGCATTATGGGGAGCACATCGATGAATTTGAAAAGGACCTTCCCAATTAGGTGACCACTTGCCGAATTTGTTATCACGAGAACCAATCGGCATTATTAATTTCCAAACAAGATCCCCTTCCTCAAACGACTTGGCAACAACTTTTTTATTATAATGACGAGCAACTCGATCTTTCTCACGCTTTATTTTCTCCAATGCCCGCAGTCGAACGTGTGCCAAATCGTCCAGCTCATCAACCATAAGGTTATGATACTCATCGGCTGTCAAGTCGTCTTGCAAGGCAATTCTCCTTGAGCCGATGTTGGTCTCTCATGGCAGCACAGCTTCATGCCCATAAACCAGCTGATAAGGCGGCACCTGAATTGTACCATGACAAGCCATCCGATACGCCCAAAGGGAATCGGCTAGCGTGGTATGCCACCGTCTCGGCTGTTCATCGATTTTCCTCTTGATCAGCTTGATTAAAGTCTTGTTAGAAGCTTCTGCCTGCCCATTAGCTTGCGCATAATATGGAGAAGAATTCAATAATTTAATACCCATACTCTCAGCAAACTACACAAATTCATCGGACACGAAGATTGATCCTTAATCTGTAGTCAATGTCTGTGGAAGTCCAAACCGATATATTATATGCTCTTTGACAAACTGAATTGCGTCCTTGGAATCAACCTTCTTGAGGGGAATGGCCTCAACCCATTTCGTGAAGTAATCTGTAGCCACCAGTATATATTTGTGTCCCTTGCTTGATGGTGGGTTTATCTGGCCGATCATATCTATGCCCCATCCACGAAACGGCCACGGCTTTATGATTGGATGCATAGCCGATGCCGGTGCTCTTTGAATTGTTCCAAATTTCTGACAATCTTGACATCCCTTATAGTACTTGAAACAATCCTCTAGCATTGTTGGCCAAAAATATCCGACGCGCTTTAAGAGCCATCTCATTTTATGGGCTGATTGATGTGTTCCACAAATCCCTTCATGGACCTCGCTCATGACAACTTTGGCTTCTTCGATACTTAAGCATTTGAGCAAGACACCATCAATCGTCCAATAATACAGATCATCATCCAGCAAGACATAACGTAAAACTTTATACTTCATTTTTCGTGACGCCGATTGAGAAGGATTTCTCAAATAATCAATGATGTCAAACCTCCAATCATCGGCATCCACGGTGGCAACCTGAATCTGAACATCTTTAGTCATCGGCCTGTATCTCGATGCCCCCTGAGCTAAGTCATTGGCATCGAAGTTCTGCTTCCTGGGTATATGCCTTATCGTCACAATCTTGAAAGCTTGTAGCAACTCCATGCACTCCTCATTGTAAACTCTGAGAATATCATTCTTGCATTCATAATCCCCAGAAAGTTGATTAATGACCAGCTGTGAATCACCAATGATCTCTACGGAATCGGCCTCGACCTCTTGTAATAACTGCAAGCCTTTGAGAACAGCCTCATACTCGGCTTGATTATTTGTATAATAAGGCTTGATGGTAAAAGCAAACTCAAAGCTTGCCCCCCGAGGGGATACGATGACTAGGCCGATACCGCATCCATGTCTGCAAACAGACCCATCAAAATACAACATCCATGGCACAATATCTGAATATGCAATTGAGTCATCTATGTGCTGAACAATAAAATCAGCCAGGACTTGTCCCTTGATCACTTTAGCCGATTCATATCGCAAGTCGAACTCTGTCAAGGCAAAAATCCACTT
Source organism: Oryza officinalis (assembly GCA_008326285.1). NCBI lineage: Eukaryota > Viridiplantae > Streptophyta > Magnoliopsida > Poales > Poaceae > Oryza > Oryza officinalis. The sequence continues at coordinate 39,112,214 of BDMV01000007.1, forward strand.
CCCAATTCTTCCTTTTAATACGGGGGCCGATAACATGTATTTCATTACATCAGCCTCACTTATCACAATACACTCATTGGAAAGTAAATAATGCCTCAACTTGGTACATGAAAAATATAAGCACAAACAAAGTTTCTCCACTGGCGTGTACCTTGTTTCGGCGTCTAGCAACCTCCTGCTGAGATAGAAAATAACTCGCTCTTTGCCGTCAATATCCTGAACTAAGACTGAGCTGATAGACTTCTCATCGGCCGATAGGTACAGCCTGAACGGAACTCCCTTCTGTGGAGGAATTAAAACTGGTGGGGAGCTCAAATATTCCTTGATGTCGTCCAGCGTCTTCTGCTGCTTATCGCCCCATGTGAACTCTTGATCGTCTTTTATCTTCAATAACGGAGTGAACGGCTCTATTCTTCCTGACAGGTTCGATATAAAGCGCCGGACAAAATTGATCTTGCCGAGCAGAGATTGTAACTTGGTCTTGTTCGTTGGAGGCTTGATTTTCTTTATAGCATCGATGTTCTTCTGTGTAATCTCAATTCCTCTTTCGTGGACCAAGAAACCCAAAAACTGACCGGCCGATACGCCGAAGGCACACTTGTTAGGGTTCATTTTTAAGCCATACTTCCTCGCTCTTTCAAGTTCCTTGCGTAAATCGGCCAAGTACATATCATACTCTCTTGACTTCACGACGACATCGTCAATATAAACTTCAATCAAAGAGCCGATAAGATCATGAAAAATATAATTCATGGCCCTCTGATACGTAGCTCCAGCATTCTTCAAACCGAAGGTCATAACAACCCATTCGTACAGGTCGATTGCCCCCGGGCACCGGAAGGCTGTCTTGTGAATATCTTCTTCGGCCATGAAAATCTGGTTGTAGCCTGTGTTCCCATCCATGAAGCTGATAACCTTGTGCCCAGACGCGGCATCGACAAGCAAATCGGCCAAAGGCATAGGGTACTCATCTTTTGGTGTTGCTTTGGTCAAGTCTCTGAAGTCGATACATACCCTGAGCTTGCCATTTTTCTTCATTACTGGAACTTTATTGGAGACCCATTCCGCGTATCGGCAAGGTCTGATAAAGTTAGCATCGTAAAATCGTGTGATCTCTGCCTTGATAGCTTCATGCATATCGGCCTTAAATCTCCTAGGAGCTTATTTAAATGGCCGATAGCCTGGTTTGATTGGTAGCCGATGTTCTACGATCGATCGGCTTAATCCTGGCATCTCATAATATTCCCATGCAAAACAATCCACGAATTCTTTTAAAAGATTTATTAGATTATTCTTGTATTTCTTTGGCAGGTTAGCACTTACGTACGTCGGCCTAGGCCTATCACCTATTCCTATATCAACCTCTTCAAGTTTGTCAGCCGACGTAAAACCCTGTCCCAACTTGCCATCTAGCTCGTCCACCGCATCATCTGTGTAGGGACTAGCTTGTTCATCTTGAACGGTGGACGGCGCATCTTTGTTAAAGTAACTGCTTGTCTTGATCTTCAATCGCCTCGATGTCGCAATCAGTTACTTTGAGGAAATCGGCGTCCCAGACTCGCCCGGACAAGCAGTCGATTCCCTCCATCTCCCATACTGCGAGATCGGCATTGGCCACGTGTACTGACCGATCGGCCTGCACGATCTCAACCTGGTCCCCTTGCCATTGTATGAGGCATTGGTGCATTGTTGAAGGGACGCAACGGTTTGCGTGGATCCAATCCCGTCCCAACAACAAGCTGTAGGAACCCTTTCCGTCGAAGACGAAGAAGGTGGTGGGTATTGTCTTGCTGCCCATGGTGAGTTCCACGTTTAGGACCCCCTTCGCCTCGGACGCGTTGCCACCAAAGTCCTTGAGCACCATGTTGGTCTTGATAAGGTCTTCAGGTACTTTTCCAAGCTTCCTAAAGGTCGTGTATTGCATCATGTTGACCGCCGCGCCGCCATCCACCAACATCTTTGTCATCGGCCATCCATTAACGAACCCTTTGATGTATAACGGCCTGAGGTGCCTGTAGCTAGCGTCGACTGGCTTGTCGAACACGGCTTGATCAGGTGACAACTGTAGTCTGGCCGAGGATTGCTCATCATCGGCTACTGCTTCATCGGTCGTCTGCACGCTGTACTCTGCTGGCAATATGAAAACCATGTTAACAGAGGCCGATGCTACACCTTTACCTTTTGCGACCGTGGAGGCTCGAGCTGTATTGGAGGTGCCCTCATCGGCCTTGACCACCGTAGATTTCACCCTCCATTCTTTTTTAGTTCTGGTGGGCCGATGGGCTATTGCCGCTTGCTGCTCCTGGATTTGCTCCTTCCCCCTTAGCCTCTGAACCCGCCGTTTCTGTGTCTTGCTGAATACGTTACTTGGGCACCATTGGGGGTTCTGGACTTGTTCCTCGTCCTCGTTCTGGTGATCATGGCGCATCGGCCCCAGCCTATCGTGCACAGATTTTCTCTGCTTGTTTGGCCGATGCACTTGTTTGCTCGAGCTGCCCTGATAGGATTCTTCTACATCATTACACACAGGGCACTCTTGGATGGATGGCAGCCTCATTCCTTCGTTCCAGCAGAAACGGAAAAACTCGCACTCCCAATGAGGGTCGTAGGAGTTATCTTGATCGGCTTGGTCCTGTGCTTGTTCTTCCTGCCTTCGCTGGTATTTTTAAATTAGGCCTTCTGAGGTCTGATAAGGTCGCTTGCCGGTCCGATGGCCACCGCCGTTGGCCCTGTCCGCCCGCACTATGTTGACTGGGAACGGGTGTCCTTCTATCTTCATCGGCCTTTTAGCATCATCGATCTTGATTTTGCCTTGCTCGATGGCCGATTGGATCTGTTGTCGGAAGATCTTGCATTCATTGGTGTGATGGGAATAAGTGTTGTGCCACTTGCAATATCTCCTCTTCTTAATTTCTTCGGCCGATGGGAGTATATGACCTACTGGCAGCTGAATCTGCTTTTCTTGCAACAGTAAGTCAAATATTTTGTCGGCCTTATTGATGTCGAAGTCGTACTTGTCCTCCTTGTCTCCTTTTTTGGCCCATTGGCATGTTGTTGGCTTCTTCATCCAGGCCCACTCAGCTAGATCGACGTCGACGTCTTCTTCATCATCTTCATCGGAGGCGTACTGATAAATTGTGTTAATCTTCTTCGCAAACTTCTTCGCCTCCTGAAATCGTTGCTCACGAGCCAATACCCGTTGTGCTAACTGTGCTAGGCTGTCGAATTCCTGAGAGGAGAACCTCTCTCGTATCGGCCCCAGTAAACCTTGGAACGCCAAGTCGGCGAGCTATGAATCGGTCAGGCTGAGGCTATAGCACCTGTTCCTTATGTCCCTGAATCTTTGGATATACTCTGGGACGGATTCATCCACTTGTTGCCTGATGGCAGTCAGATCAGACAATTTCATCTCTTGTATGCCGTTATAGAAATACCTGTGAAACTGTTTCTCCAAATCTATCCATCCTCTGATGGAATTGCAGGGTAAAGATGAAAACCATGTAAATGCTGACCTTGATAAGGATAGGAGAAAAAACCTCACCCTCAACGCCTCAATGGCCGATGCCTCCCCGCACTGTGCTAGGAATCGGCTCACATGCTCGTACGTCGAGACGTTGTCCTGCCCTGAAAGCTTGGAGAAATCTGGGATTTTGTATCGGCTTGGCAGTGGCACTCTGTCAAATTTCTTGGGGTACGGGTGCCGACACACCGTAGAACTCTCCTTAGGTTTCAAGCCGAACTGATCTCGCATCACTTCGGCTATCATGTCGGCCCAGTACCCTGCGGGCCGATGCGGGAGGTCTTGCTGGTAGGATTGGTGCAGCCCCTCCGCTTGATACTATCTGGGGGAGTACAGCTGGTAGTGGTGGTTCGAATTCTGCGTGTCGTACTGTCCCGTGGTATACTGCTAGTAGCCTTGCGGCACGTTGTAAGCAGTCTGCGGTGGAGGATTACTAAATACAGGGGGCTGAGGTTGTTTGGCCGATGGCGGATTGACAGGAACTTGCTGCATCGGCTCGACCACTGGTTGTTTCGCCTTTGTCCATTGTGCGTACTGTTCCTCCGTGATGTGCTGAGGGCTGCCTCCCGCTTGCTTGGTGAGGACCAGCGGTAGGGTTGTTGGTTGCGCCGATGAGGGTGGCATCGGCACTGTCGGCTGAGCCATGCTCAGGTCGTTCCTCAGGATCCGATAGGCAGGGAACTTATTTTTTGGCAGGAAAATCGGCCCCTGAGGCTTGTACTGGTGGATCGACCCATCTAGGATCGATTTGACCGTATTGGTCAATGTGTTCACTAGGATCCCCGACTGGTTGACTAGCGCAGAGTGAACTGTGGAGTCAATTCTGTCTTGTAACGTCGGCGCCGTGGTGTCTTCAGTCTTGACGGCGTGGTCGTGTGCCGTCGCCGACGTACTAGCACCATCTCCAGGACTCACCATTATCACCTTAGACTTCTGAATCAGGGTGCCTTGCCGAGTCCTAGAATATGTTTGCAGATACATATTCTAGAACTGCTCGACCAGCTTCTCCATCTCGGCTTTCTGCTCTGCGTTGAGCTGGTCGACGGTTACGGAGACGACGTTCTCCTCGGAGACCTCGGCCTGCTTCGACATGTCGAAGTGGTGTTCTTGTTGTTGCGAAGCTTGTGTTCTTGAGTCCCACTGGGCGTGCCAAAAGCATGTTGGCGCAGAATTTAGACCCGCCACGCAACAAAACGGGTTCCACGTTTCCACGGCGGCCTAGGAGATCTGCTTAACTCCAGTGCAGGTCCAAAAGACTTGCCTAGTCGTGTGCAGAGCGTGCCAGTTGATTTGATCTGCAATCAACAAGAAACAAGTAAACCATGTCAGAAAACAATGGTCGATCGGCCGATAGGCCGATGTCACATTGTTATAGCCCAGCCGATAGGGCAAAGCTGTATCGACTTACTCAAAATAATAATTAAATTGAACTGACAAAACAGATCTAATCTCATCGGCCCATGTTAACATGTGTATAACAAATTGCTAGAATCGACCGATGAGGGTTTCATGAAGATAAATACACTAGCTAGTACTCTAGTGCAAACTTATACAAGCCAATCAGCCAATATAAATACAGCAACCGCAAAGAGATCTTAAGAACACCCTGTAACCGATATATTTATATTCATCAATCCGCATATATAAGTGGCAAATACATGCAAAAACATAAATAATCGCATGCATTAGGTAAGACCGGCTGAAACCCCGGTACTATCCTTAATTACAATCGAAAGCAGGCTTTGTGTTAGATCTCAAAATAGGACTAAGGTCGATAACAACTCGAAGTGTAAATCGAAACTTAACACAAAGAAAATCAAGCCGTCGATCGCTTTTGGGGATGGTAAATGCCTTAGATAATCTAGATGAGCAAACTAATTCGATCATCGTCAACAATAAACCCTAAAACGAGTTAACCGCTGGCGAGGTAGAATTAGAAAACCACATCGAGATTAGCTAAAACATGATAAACGCGATCACATCGCCAGGGTTTAACGTGCCTAAAGCGACACGCTAGCCCCGACGATGTAGATCGTTGGGTACGAGTTCTTACCTCTGCTCTAGGGAAGCAAGAACTCGTCAGGAGTCAACCTCTTGTGAGGGTTGGCGATGCGTCGAAAATAGATTGATTGTTGTTTGTGTGATTTCTTGAGAGAGTTTCTATGTATATACTATCGGGATATTTATACCCGAGATTACAACAGAACCCTTGTCGGGCACGATCTTATCTACAACTAACAAACAAGTCCTTGCGGCAGACTTTTGCCACAAATTAGATCTAAACCTACTTAATTTACAAGATACAATTGCCTAAAACCGAGCTTTATCTCTATTTGGCAACTTCCTTGAAGCTTATCTCGAGCCCAGACCAAGCCCACACTGACTCTGTCAACTTACAACCCGTATCGGCCAACGACCACATCGAATCCGTATCGGCCGATACGCTCTTTCTAGCAACGCCTTTCCCAGTCCGATACGGCTACCGGGTCCGATACGAAACCTGGTCTGACTCCAACTCAATCCTTCCTCTCTGCTTCGGTTTCCTCTTTCCTTTCCAAGTCGATTACCAAAATCCGCTGTTAACAGCAATAAAAGTTTTCTCAACGGATTGTATACTGACCAAAGTATTTGTAGAATATGGGAATCGTTGGAACCAGGGTATTCGCAAGAATCGATCAAGCAAACAAGAGACAGAGATTTATACTGGTTTAGGCCCTGAACGTGAGTAATAGCCCTACTCTAATTTATATAGATTATTGATGAGGAAAATGCTCATAATACAATAAGGAATTAAACAACTAACTGATTTCGTCAATTAGAGATTGCCAAGAATAGCCCAACTAGATCTATTCGGTGAATATGATGATGACTTTCTCTGAATTACTTATGGGCATCTCCTTGATCATGGGGGCCTTGTTTATGTAGAAAAAATCTCCTCTTCCTTTAAGTAGAACTCAGAGAAATAGAACGAAATACGGCTCAAGGAAACTTTATCTTTCTCGACTAAGACTCTAAAATCTTTTATTTTGAAAAGATAATTTTCTTCTCTTTCAACCGTATTTCTTTGATTAAAGGATATTTTGTCATATACTATCGGGTATATGGTTCTACCATATTTCATTAACCCGTGTATAGGAGGTATGCATTATCCTTGACACTGACAAGTTTCTTGATATTTCTTTTAAAAAAAAGAGGGAGAGACAATGATCATTCAATTAAAAACAAAAAAATAACTTACTTTAATTTGAACTTATTTTGTTGGACCTATTTTTGGGACAAACTAATATGCATGCCCGCGCAAATGCACGGGTTACCTTCCTAGTTTTATTGAATTTTGATAATGGGGCAAAGATTGTCATTTTTTATATGGTTAACCTCTAGAACTTATTTTTTAAGAGATTTTATTGAGTTACTAATTTAAGTGGTAAATTAAAAACTAAATTGTTATAATATAAGTGTGTTGTGTATTGCATCTGAGAATATTTCCAAGATTTTATATTGTACCATTTATTTTTTAGGATTTTTTCTAGCTTGTCGATGCATGTAAAACCTATTATGTAAATGCATTTGCCCTTTGCATGAAAATCCAAAAACGCTCGTAAAGAGTCTAAGACACCCAAGACCAAGCATGAATTGCACTCCGCATCATTTTTGTTACTTTGTACAATTTTATTTTTCATGTGCTATAGTGAAAAGGAATTTAAAGAAAAAGTATTTGTATTTTGTTTAGAGTAGAACACATTTTTCCTTGTGATTTACCAATTTGACATCTGTTACCAAGGTTTTTAATTTTAAAATGTGAGGCCAAGGCTAATGTCACTAGTACAGATCCTCTCATCTCTGACGGGCCCTTACATGTTTGGACTATTGGGCCGTCAGAACGAAGTCATCTCAATCGGGCCTAAATTTGCACCGTTATAGATGTACTCGTGCAGTCATACTCTAGGCCCAAGTACATATAGCCCGTCACCGATGACACTCATCTGTGACGGGCTATATGTTTAGGCCCGATTAAAATGACCTAGCATATCTCAATCGGGCCCATCGACAGAGCCCGTTAGAGATAAGGGTCATCGGTGACGGGCTCTGTAGACGGGCCCGATTGAGATGGCTTTAAAGCCCGTCACGGATGACTGTCATCTCTAACGGGCCTAGATTATATAGCCCATCATGGATGACTCTCATCTCTAACGGGCCTAGATTATAGCCCGTCACGGATGACTCTCACCTCATCTCTAACGGGCCTAGATTATAGCCCGTCACGGATGACTCTCATCTCTAACGGGCCTAGATTATAGCCCGTCACGGATGACTTTTTTAAATATGACAACTTCAAACAACATTTTTAAATACTAAATGATTTCAAATTGAAAAATTATCAACAACAAAGTTGTATAACTCATCAAGATCTATAACTTTTACTTTGGTCTTTTTGCTATATAACATTTTTTTGAACAATTTGAATTTGAATTTAAAAATATGACAACTTCAAATAATATTTTCAAATACTAAATGATTTCAACTGAAAAAGTCATCAACAACAAAGTTGTATAACTCATCAACATCTATAACTTTTATTTTGGTCATTTTTCTATACAACTTTTTTTAAATAGTTTGAATTTGAATTTGAAAATATGACAACTTCAAACAATATTTTGAAATACTATGATTTCAACTGAAAAAGTCATCAACAACAAAGTTGTATAACTCATCAAGATCTATAACTTTTATGTTTGTCATTTCTTCATCCGACAAAGTGTTAGTAACATTGTTCACAAAATTACATATCTGTGTTATAGTTTACAAAACCAGATAAGAGATATGTGAATTTTATGAACAATGTTACTATCACTTTGCCGAATGAAGAAATGACCAAAATAAAAGTTATAGATCTTGATGAGTTATACATCTTTGTTGTTGATGACTTTTTCAATTAAAATCATTTAGTATTTCAAAATGTTGTTTGAAGTTGTCATATTTTCAAATTCAAATTCAAACTGTTCAAAAAAAATGTTGTATAGAAAAAATGAACAAAATAAAAGTTATAGATATTGATGAGTTATACAACTTTGTTGTTGATGACTTTTCAGTTGAAATCATTTAGTATTTAAAAATATTATTTGAAGTTGTCATATTTTTAAATTCAAATTCAAATTGTTCAAATTTTATATAGTTAAATATGTGATCAAAAGGGATGTTATATGAATGTGGTTGTGTTAAATATATTGATAGTTGTGCATGTGAATGAATGTATATGAATTGGGGATGCTAGGGTGTGACATCGTGGTTCATGGGTTAATAGAATGCTGTGTTAATAGCATTAAATGCGGCGTAGTGCGCTCGTCTGAACCGCCATAAATGCGGTTAGGTGAGCTCTACTGAGCCCATCTAACCCGCACACGTGACACCAAGATCACAGGGGTCGGGGCGCCCCAGCCCTCGGGGCAGAATGGGGAGCGGCCCGACCCCGGGGGGAGCTCGGGAGAGTAGCTGCCACATCACCCTCGGGCCCGACCCCCTCAGGGAAACGAGCCACGTGGATGGCAGCGGCTGCCCTTTCCTTTGGTCTCGATACCCCCGGTCCCATGTCACCGACAGTAGCCCCCAGCGTTTCGCCTGGGTGGCCGCACACCGGGGGGCGCATCCAGGCTTGACGCCACCTCTTGAGCCTAGTGACAGGTGGGACCGATTTCAGAGGCGGGCAGGACCCCAACGGTCGCGAGTCGCGCTCATCGGCTAGGGATGCCGACCGACATTAATGAGCGGCCTTTTCGTAACCGCGACATTATTCGGGGCAGCGCGTGAATCGGGACACGCCGGTCCGTTTCGCCTGGGGACGTGATGATGGCGCTTTTCGCGGTAACCGAGCGCGATTAATGCGCACACGATCTGCCCCTCCTCAACCGCCACGGCCGCACAACCGCCGCGTGCGCCGCAAACGGGAGAGTAGGGTTAGTGGAGGCGTGGGCGCGAGAAACGAGGGGGCAAGGTAGTGGGCGCGGGAAACGAGGAGCCGAGCGCGGCATAGGCAGGGATATAAAAGGCGCCGAGGAAGGGATTTACTTCCTTCCTCTCGCCACTTTTTCCTTGCCCTTGCCATCCGCGCTCTAGCTCTTCGTCTCTCTCGCCTTACGCTCGCCACACGCACTCATCCTCAAGCGCCCCCTCCGCCGGCGTCATGGCGCGAAGCTCCGCACCGCTCGACGGCAGCGTGCTGCCGCCTTCTCGCATTACCAGCGAGAGGCAGGCCGGGCTGCCGCGCCGATTCATGCCGGGATCTGCCGCCCGGGAGGTGGTCATGCTGGGCGAGGGACGCCCGGCGCCGCTCTACCCGGG